>BMAW01111241.1:0-24020 GCA_019974015.1 Nephila pilipes
TATTTACTTCCCGATAGAATTCCATGATGTATTACTCTGCGCTTCACGATTCCTCATCACCTTATTCTGTCTCAACACCTCTCGATATTTTTCTTTATCTTTTTAATTAATCGTCTGCAGCTCCTTCGGATTACATTCGAAATGTTGAAACCTCCTTTTTTCACAGATCCAAGAAGGTAGGAGAGAAGGATTATCTTCAGTTGCTTCATCCATTGCAAAAGAAATTCGTATCAATCGATTGCTTAAGTCATGATGCAATCGACTGAAACTTATTGAATGTTCGGAAGAGCTTTTACCTTATAAGTCTTTGCCAAGTCTTTCTCTGGTAATTATTTTTATTTCATATAATTCTGATGTAAGAAATGAAAATTTAATTAAATTACTGTAAACAGACTGATTGTATTTTGAAGAAACATATCAGTGTTAGGTATTTCAATGTTTACTGAGGTAAAATATATCGCTGTTGCGTAAGATGCATCTTAAAAATTGCACACAAATGGTATTTTAAAAAAGTTTTAAATATGTTTTTCTTTAATATCTTTTAGTTTTAATTGCACGCATCAAATATTGTAGCATATAACTAACAATTCTTTCGATCTATGATACAATTTTATTCTATATGTATTTTTGGAAGTAAAAAAAGAATATATTACTAATCAAACTTGAAGGGGGGGGGAAATTCAAATTCAGAAGAAACTGCTTTCTAGTCAGGTATTCGTATGCATGGAATATACTGAATTTTATATATTTAAAATATGTGTTATCATGGTTTAACATAAATACTACCGAACTACATAAAAAAGAGAATTACTACTGTCCAAAGAAAATTAAAGTGTTTATTTTTCTTCTACAGTAGCTGTCTTTAACCTTCTCAGTTACACCGTCGTCTGTAGGAGATACTAAACAACACTTTCAAAAAATGCCGCCAAGAAAAATAAAAGGCGTCATTGGTACCCAGAATTAGTTAGTTTTCTTGTTAATAGATGGTAGTTCTGAAAAAACAATGATTTTCAGTGAACATTTTGCATTCGTAGTTTATTTATAGTAAAACTAAAATGGTGTTTTCCGAGAGAAAGAAAATTATGCGCATCGCTAAGTGTTCATATTTTTTTTATTATTTGTGTAATAAAAAATTACTAAACACACTGTTGAATTCCTTAAACTTGCTGTTTATATATAATATTATTAATTTCTTAATCAAATCTTCCTACTTCTGATTTAGAACGCTGTTATTTCAGTGTCGCCTGTAGGAGATATTGGATCAATGGCTATCAAAATCACTCGATTTGAAACCATAATTATGGCATATATTTCAATTAGAAATGATATTCTTTAATTGCTATGAAACATAATTAGTGATCTCTGTAATTATGTCTAATTTAAGATTTCCCAGAATTCCAATGTATTGGGCAGAAAAGACTGTAACTCCTGTACTCGCGGACTATATTTCTTGGAAATCATAAGTTTTCAATAAAAAACAACTTAAAATTGAGAAATTATTTAATAGTATAAGATAAAGAGAGAGAGAGGAAAAAACGAATGTAATAAATTTTGGAAATTAGGATTCTTCTGCAAACAGTTCGGACAAGAATATTTTGCGATTCAAATTTTACATTATGCTCATTATTATGAATTACTCATTAAATTAAGAATAAAGAAGTATTTTAAATTAACATGATGATGCCACTTTGTCCCGATGTCTCCTTCAAGAGACACTTAATTTCTCAAAAATAAAAATTAAAATAATTTTTTTTACATTTTTTAGTACTTTTTCATGTATTTAGAGCCGATTGATACAAATTATTCTAAAATTTATGGTTCAAAATTGACCTTGGGTCTGAGGAGGTTAATCCAGCACGTTCGGGAACACGACTCTGCCGAGCGTGAATGTACTTTTAACGGCGGATACTAAAGATAAATTATCCTAGGTGAGAAAAAAATTAAACAATTTAACTATTTATTTGAAGTACTTACGCTCATTCTGAGCCTGTGTATATGATATAAATTCTCGACAAAATATATCGTCATTCAAGCCACTGCAAAATTAAATTCAAGCATTGAACCATAATTTGAATAAATATTCTTGTATTGATAATAAATTACAACACAAAAGAAAATTAATACAATACAATGACAGTTAAAACAAGTTCTAACGATCTACTCTAGTCATATGCTCAAGCCTATTTGTTTTACTAAAACTTGAAGAACACACGCTGGCCTTCTAGAACATGTAACTGAACTGCAGAAAGCATACTAAGTGAAGCGACAGAAATAAAATCAAATCTCATAAATTTTCTTAAAAATATATGTATGCATGAAGGTGGTTTTTGTATTTCAGAGATTCCCAAATCTGATGCACCTTATAGCGCTTTCTGGAACACTGGTGGAGTGACGGGCACATTAATTTTTTAAATGTAAATTTATAGGTTGACTTAGCTAATAATTAGATATCCATAAAAAAAATCTAAAAATGTAATTTTAAGGCATAAAAATTACTAATTAATTCCTTATGTAATATGAATAATTACTAAATAAAAAACAAAAAAAGCTTACACACTTTTCAGCTTACAATTCGTTGGCTTTCAGCTTACAATTCGTTGGCATAAAAAAAATTCTTTATCAAAAGTCTAATTAAGGTCAATGTGATTTTTTGCCATTTAATTTCATTGGTCATTGCTTTACAATTAGGAGAATATGTTGATATACTTTCTAGTAAGCAATACAATTAAGATGCTCATTTGTTAATCCTGATCTCTCTCATTTTCTGACATTCAATGTTGAAAGCAAGGATTCACCCAAGTATGTGGAACCAAAAAACTATTTTGATTTGTATGACGCTCTTTTCAACTGCGAAAATTTGTTTCTGGCAACTACATTCGAGAAGTTTTCATTTGATACATTGGATTTTAGGACAAATTCGTTATGAAGATTCGAAAATTCTAACTCCAATTCTTGTTTGAATTAGCTCTCAATATATGCAGCTATTTCGGTTACAGTTACTTTACAAGTAAAATGATGAATAACCATTAGCTCAATAGAATTAAACTGTTGAGATAGTTTTGCAAACAGATCTTGTGAAGTAATTGAAGGTTGACAAGTAAGATTCAGTTTCGCCTATCAGAGCAAATAATTACGCTCTGCGCATGACCCGTCTATTAACAGTGTTACAGATTATTCGTGTGTACTTTTGAGGAGCAAGAAAACCATCGAAAAGACTTAACAACTTTTAATTAAAACAAACATAGCAAATTTATAAAGGTTATAGATACATAACTAAACTACCTCTGCCCTCGCAGCCACTTGGCCGCGGTAACCAAGTGGTCAAGGTCGCAGAATCGAGGCCGGTGTTGTTTTCGTCGAACTGTGGGTTCGAGTCTGGATGCCACTGATGACCCACCGTGCACATTATCATATACCTGTTAAGTTTTTTCGGGGTCTCAAGTTCAGAGAGGGAAGTGCCTGCTCAAGTGTTGTCCTCATCATCTGATCGAGGTTCAAAATTCCGAGGTCCGTCGCCAATAGCCCCCGTGTTGCTACTGTATACGACATTAATAGCATCACACTCAGCTTTCCATGGAATTTACACCTTTGACTTCTCGTCTGCCACTAAACTACGGTACTCAAGTAGCGCCATCTGGCAGAAATGACAGTGGAGTGTTATAGGAGTTATGTAACAAACAATAGCATACAATATCAGTACAGTAGAACAGGGAGCCATGAAAAATATTTTAATATGTGTATATATGATGTATCTTAATTATTATCTTAATGACATGAACAAAATGACAAACTATCCGGGACACCAAGACCATTCCTTGAAACTGGAACAATCTCGATCAAACCGAAACGTCTGGTAAGCCTAAGATTTAATTATAATTCAATATTTTTTTTTCAAACAAGTATGTTTATATATCTCCAATAAATTACTAACCATAAAAATATAATATAAATTTTTATTGAAAACTTAAAATAACTTTTAAACGTGATCTTTCGACACACGTTAAAAGTTCAGCGGGCACAGGGTTTGGGTATCTCTGCTGTAATTGGTATTAAAATATCTCTAGTGATTAGTGCTATTTATTTTGGACATTCGACTGCGATTTCTTGATTCCAGGCAATTATTGTAATTATTTGCAAACATTTCTTAAAGAAAGGAATTCTAGATTTAAATCATTCTCTCTGAAAAGTAAAATTGATTTCCCTCCTCATTAAAAGCAAAGTGAATGATGGAAATACCTACACAAAACTCAAATGAATATCAAAAGAGAATTATTAACGTAAAAGGATGGTAATGTAAGCGAATTAAATATTGCGCTCTTCTAATATGACATTAAAAAATTCAACCGTTATAAAGAAACACGAAAATGCGTGCGTAAAGAATTATAACAAAATTATTCCAACAATTTCAACAGGCGTAAGCATTTCTTAGAAATTTCCTTTTGTAGCGGACAGCTTATACACAAATCAAAATTAATTTCATTCAGAAAAAAAATGAGGTTAAAAATTACGTTATAGTCATAACATAACAGTGATAAAGCGTTTATATATATTTTTAAAAAAAATATCAGATTTAAATACTCTTGTCGTTCTATTCTAAACAGGCCTCGGTGGGAAATCAAGGTAATATGACTGTTGTCACACATACATTTCCGTTTCAATTTCTTTTTCAAACAGTACTAAAATACTCTTCTTCTTTTCTGGGAGTACGTGAACTTTTTGTGTAAGCGTCTAAAGTGTTTACGGGAACCTCTGTAATGAATTCCAAGGACGACGAGAGACAAATTCCCGACTCACGAACTGCTATTCATTATCATAACAGTAAAAAACAGACTCGTAACGAAGAACGCAATGAGGTGTCCTTGCAAGAGTTAAGGCAAACATTCATTACTAGAAGAAAAAAAAATTAGGACAACGTATCCCCATGTCAAAACAACTTCAAAAATTTATAGTGTCTTCACTTTTCTTGAGCAGCTTGAAGTACTTACTGATATTCTGAAAAAAAGTAACAAGGAATAGCAGACAATGGCAACATATAAATAAATATTCAAATTGGGAGTCTTCTTTCTTTAAAAATTCACGGTGTTAACATGTGTTAAGACTGCGATGAAGAAATGTAAATATGGCACCCGGAAGATAGAATGTGGAATGTTCCTCGAGTACGGATACCGACAACGAACATTTCAAAAGCTGCATAAGTAATAGAAACTGAATTAATTCCCTTACGTTAAACAACTGTAAATTGTGATGCTGCTTTGAAAATCATTCCTTCAACACTCATTTCAGCATTCCAACTAAACTAAATTTTCAGATGTGAATGAGAACTTTATATAAATATTTAATTAGTATAATTATTGTGTAAAATAAAATTTGAAGGTATCCGTACACCTTTAAAACGCCATTTTTGACAAAATTTTCGATTTTTCTAATTTTAATGTCAGTTTAAAATTTACACTTTTTTCTTTATAAAAGTGTTTGAATTTTGCTTATGCCTTATTTAGGACTTAAGTAACAGGGATTTGAATTTTACTCGGTAGCTAATTTTTAATTATATTTGAAAGCTTGTTTTTGATTTTTCTCGAAATGAGTTTTCTCGACATATTCACATATGGCAACGAAGATATAAGAAAAAGTTATGAACCAAATTAATTTAAATTTTGCAAGTATCTTCCTTATATAGTTTTTAAGAACCCCTACTACTTTCACGGTTGTAAAATTGATATGTTTTTAGTAACAAAGGTGTAAATCATGTATCGTTATAACTTTTTTTTTTTGATTTTTCATTGTTATTTGACTCTAAACGCAATAAAAATTGTAGTAATATGATATTCACCATGAAAGTAGTACCAGCCCCAAAACTTGTTATGATGAATACGATAAAATTGGCAGAATAATGATATTTTTGTTAACTTATGAGAGTTATTCTGATAATCAATTTATGTACTATTTTCACCATGTTTTTTCCGATCCAAATTTTTTTTTGAATCAAAAGCAGATTATTAAATGTGTGTTTCATAGTTTTAAGTTATATTTCAGCATTAAAAATATTTAGATAGCAAATATCAATGTATTTCAAAAATATTTTCTCCGAAGATGTACGGATACCTTAATCTATAATCCTAATTGCGTTTATATAACTAACTAACGACAAAAGAAAAAGAATGATGAATTCTTAAATTTAGATGAATTTTGCAAATACGTGTGAATGGGTTATTATGTTGATCGGTAAAGGAGAACATAGTCTTCTTTAAATTTCGCACTGTAGAATTTTTCATAATTGCCTTTTAATTATTTTTAACATTCTGTGAAATATTTTTTAACGAAATAGTCAAAAATAATTTAAAAGCAATTATTAAAAAGAGTGGCGTACTCAAAGGGGAAGGGTTGTATGTCGTTATTGCTATAACAGAAACAATTTTTTATTTTAGAATTACCACTTGACAAAAAGTAAATAATATACGCTATATGAATCTTCTTTCTCCTATTTAAAACTGTTCAATTAGTGATATATTTTTATCAAGTAATAAAAAATTTAAAAAATAAAGATCACATATATATTAAGAAAAATAATTAAGATGCCATGAGATTAAAATTTGAATTTTTTTTTTTTTTTGGGGGGGGGGGTTGCAATTTTTAGGGATGCATTCTCTTCATCCGCAAACACTGAATCAGAAGCACTCTTTCAGAGACAGCAAATACATCTGCATTCTTTTCTCCGGAATCGACTGAGTTGAAATCCTTTCTTCTCATCGTGATGAAAAAAATTTTAGCAGGAGGAGAAAAAAAAATCTTATTTGAAACTTATCTATAATAGTACAATAAAATAATTATTCTGAAATATTTCAATTTCAGGAAAAAACTCTTGGGGAGTGCATATGTCCCTTGGCCCGCCCCCTACCGGTTATGCCACTGAATAAAAATATTCCACCGTGCGAAATTTATATGTCGAATATATGTTTAATTATTTTGTTTTGTGAAAAAAAGTAAAGAAACATACGCACATATAACATTCTTTGGTATAATATACCCTAAAAAAATGCAGCTGGCTCATAAAATTTTAAGTCTACGAGTTCAAAGTAATTCTCTGAGTCCGATGAACCAAATGACCCTGGTACAAAAACTCAGAAAAAAAAAAACTACCATAAAAATTTTAGTACAATATCATTTAAAAAGGCTCAAAATCTATACATATGTGTGCTTCAAATGCAAAAATAGGCTTATATACTTCACGAAATAAAGTTTCACCTTCTGTGTATGAATTCAATTTGCTTATAAATTAAATTTTGAAATTATGGAGGAAAAAAAAATAAAGGTTCTGCAGAAAGATGGCTTCTTGTGTAAATATGCAAGAATTGCTGGAAAGCGACTATTTTTAATTATGTGAGGCGCAACACTTCCATGTTTGTAGTTGTTGCACATTTTGAGCTTTTCTTGGCAGCTTATCCTTTTCCGTTTCTTATTCCTGTATGTTTGCTTTTCTTGGCATTTCGAATTGTTGATAAAATATAGCAATTTTTTTTCCAATGCCTCTGTTTTTTGTTTCTGAAGTTTCGCTTGTTAAAGTTGTATGGTTGTCCCTTCCCACACATTTCTCCTTTTACTCTTTTAGAATGATATTGTATTTTCTGTTGTTGTATTCTAGAGCAAAATTGTCAACATAGTTTCTTCATACATTCATTTAAAACAAGGTCGCATGCTGCTAACTGTTATGTCTTTTTTGACTGAAATATATCGGTGAGATATTGCACAAGGTCGTGTTTGGATTGGCAAGTTTTTGAATAGCTTTGTACACATATCAAAATTGTTACAAATATTTTCCGTACTTACACTACACTTTTCTTTAAAAAAAATTAAAGAATAGTTTAAAAAAAAAATATTTTTTTTCTTGAAAAGGTTTTTTAAGGTTTTTATCATACCATATTTGCCGATCAAATAATAAAACACTTACAATCGTATCTCTATGTATCGAACTAGAAGGTTCCTGGAAAAAAAAATTCTATGCATAGAAATTCTAATGTACAGAAATACATATTGAAAAATTGTCATTTTATTTTTAAAAGCTATTGTGCATTACTTCTAATTAAGGATAAGAAAGACATAAAATTATTACAGAAAGTTACGGTAAAAATGTATTAATATGTATGTAATGTACAAATTTCTTACAATGAAACATATTCAATCACTCTATCATTTGATACATAGTTCCCACGATACAATGGAATTTTAATGTGGAATGTTCCATCTTGAACACTTTGAATTTACACAGGAAAGATCCGAGAAGGATGAAAAAACAGATGTGTGAATCACATTTTCAGGAGGAAACGGCTCATTCTCTCTCTTTGTGGTTACCCTCCGTCCTTCCTGGTGGCATACTTAAATAAGAGGCTTGCCTCAAATTTGGCTAAACACACGCACATTCACGCAGACATATCACACTCGCGCGTCACACACAAAACACACTAACATCTCAAAGCAATGAAGAAATCTAATCAAGTCGACGGAGTACCATAACTATCATCATCATCATCTAGGTATGAATTTTTAGATTCAATCATGTTGTTTAAAAAACTAATTGAAGGCACCAAATGATAGTCTTTTCATTTGAGTGCATTGCAAAATTTCTTAATTTTCTATTCTCATCTATGATCGGAGCCTTGTCTCTATTTATACGATCTCATCATTTGGCTTAGTTTATTAAACTTATGAATATGTGTTAATCTCAATATTCAATAGTGTAAATAATTAAGTTAATTCAGAGCAGAGGTGCCGTTTCACATTAATGATGGCGCATTTACAAGCCTTTTCTTTTATTGAATCGTTTTGGTCCATGTCAATACTGCTTCCCCGATCTTGTCAAAATTTTAGGATTTAAATCCTTTTTGATCTCCTCCAACACTTTGAAAGGTTTTAATAACCGAATCACGATTTTTCAAAATTGTTGATATGGCACGTGTCGAAATTTCCTATCCCCACCCCCGCGTCTTTATTTCCTCCCGCTTTCTACGTCTTTTACTAAGCGGTGTGGCCTCGGTAGCCTAGTGGTCATGTTCGCGTATTCACGGCCGGCGTTGTTTTTGACGGGTCGTGGGCTCGAGCCCTGAGGTCACTAAAGATCCTCCGTGTAGTGAAACTGCGCTCCTTAAATCTGGTTGATGTCCCAAGTCCCCTCCCCCCAGTTGAAGTGGTGTTGTAAAAGTTAGGAGAGAGAGGTGCCAGATTAGGTGTCGTCCTCGTCACTTGGCCGAGGTTCGTCACCAATAGCCCTCGTGTTGCTTCTCAGGGCGACGTTAATGAACAATCACAATCACTTCACAAAGCAGAATATCTCTTTTAACACATATCAATTTCTATTTTAAGACAATGTTCCTTGTAAGAAATCTAAAGCTAAATTGAATTTAATGTAAAAATCCCGCTCCAGATCAGAAGAAAGAATGGACTTGTAGAACAGAATAGCACATGTTACTTACCGGCAGGTGCTATATATCCTGTGAATAAATTCTAGTCTTCCGTGGAATTTCCATTACTTTAAAGAATCAGATTGGAACTATCTCTTTTCCCTCTTATTTAATTTATATTCCTTCTCCCGAACGAAATCAATGAGCATTATTTATTACAAGGTAAAAATTATTTTTTAATGTGAAATTTTTTTTAATACTATATATACAGAAACTGTTTTTACAATGAACATTCAAGATTTTAGAAAAAGTCCAAAATATAAAGATTTTCGATTTATTGTAGATCGAAATATATAGAGAGAGGTTCAACTGTTCAATACTCTCTCGGTAATCCGAAGGTATCAGACCAGAGAACTACTACAAAATCATTAAGAAAAACGCATTAAACAGCAAAATCTCAGCATTATTGCATATAGTATAATACAATATGTGTAAATAAGTGTCAAACAGACGAAATAACTAAAACTACAAATAATTTACTGTTTCGTATTGATAGCTTACATTATTCCATTGAAGGAAAATGTGTAAAATAATTTTCTGTGTGATAATTTTCCTGGATAAAGAAGCCGGATATCTAGCAGGCCAAACAGGTGAAGTGTCGGATTAGAGAGGAAGTACAGTATTTTACACGAAATTTTGCTATTTTAAAAAACCAATTATTATAATTTTCTTACTTCAGATTTAATGTTTTTTCCCCCACCTTACAATAAATCTTGAAAATTTACATAGATTTACAATAAACAGTTAGTAATTAAATATACTATACATTTTCAATTACTAAATTAGATATATTTTCATAACATGTGATCAAAAGTAAAAGAAATATAACTGTTTCAAACATATTTTCTGATGTTGTGTAGGTTCAGCCTATATCAGAAAGCTATGAAACCCGGAAGAACTAACAAATCATGCAATGCAAAGATTATGAAGGGAAAAAAAAAGTCCTATAGACTCCATAACTCCGGCCAGATAAACAATACATTCAACGCGAAGCATGACATTTCAATTTAAAATTGGCCAAAGTTAACCACTTCCTTCAGCAACAGATGTGATCAAAGCCTTTTGTTGTAGTTTTGCGTGCCCTTAACTATATTGTTTCCACAAACATTTGCAATTCAAATGACGCTCTGATTCTGACCTTATATCGAGCATTTCTTCATCTACTTGCACCCCAATGGCCTGTTCGAAGAAGATATTGGATATCATAAAATGATTTTTATTTTCCTTGGTTATCGCACAGATCAACGATGTTTTTTCTTTTCGGTTGACATTGAAATTTATGAATTTTAATGAATGACAAGTTGCAACGATGAATTGATATCTAAAAGTAGACTTTTCTTGAACTAAAAATAGATTTTTGGTCGTGATTATTTAATGTACAGTACGCAACAGAGTTATCATTGTGTGTTTTGAATGAACCATCACGATTTATAATTGAGGAAATGTGTATAAATAAAGGTTTTCGTTGAGGAACTGGGGAAATTTAAAGAAACATAGTAAAAACGTAATTACAGTTTCTTAATAATAGTAACATGTTGGTATCTCAGTAAATGTAGAAAAGTACTTTTTTTTCTTCTTATATTAAAAATACATGTTTTTATTGCATTAAATTATGAAAAAATAAAAGATTATTAAACATTGAATAGATTTGTATTCGAAACAGAATTTCTCATGTTTTAATACTGAATCAAAACGTTGAAAATCTTTTCCCCGGTTGCTATGGAATCATATTGCAAAAAGTCTGAAGCGATCGCAATGCCAAAAAAAAAAAAAAAAAAAAAGGGAGAGATATTAAAGTATCTATTATTTACTAGTAAATTATGGAATAATTTTCTGTTGCTTGCTCGCTTTTAATATTGATGGCTCAGTTGCCACAGTAATGTATTAGAAACAGTTGATGAATTAAAAAAATATTTTATAAATAAGGATCTCGTTTATCCGACATTCTGAATATATCTAGATAATATTAATTCAATAGAGATTACAATTATCTCTTCAAGTCTAGACTACTGTAATTACTTACTGTAATGTTATAATATACATTTGAAAGAGAAAAAATGCAATCTTTTTGTGTCTCCCTTTTGAAAATGTTTTTATGTGGATTTTAGTGATACATTGTATGAATTTTCAGATCTCCCAGATCTATCTTTTTCAATATTTTAGATATTGTAAAATGCTTTCTAAAATTTGAATGTAATCCAACTATTAAAAGTATTGTAATACAATACAGCATATTGAAAAAGCAAAAAATAAGGGAGGTATGAATCGAGATTTTCGGAAATATTTTTATGTGAATTTTAGTATTTCTTCTGTGGGTTTTCAAATTATCGAGATCTATCTTTTTCAAACTTTTAAATATTTAAAAAAAAAAAATACTTTCTAAAATTGGAAGCAGAATATAATCAAACAGAGACTTTTACTATTTTTTACTCTTTTGAGTTACATTATTACATTAAAATAAATACATTCTAGTTTACATCCGAAAAAGGAAGGGGAGGGAGAGGGTCTCATCTCCTTTTCATAAGGGAGATGAGACCCCCCCCCTTCCGACTCATTTCTCAAAATTAATTTCATATTTTATTATTTATTTTCATGGGGAAAAGAATATTTTTGTGGAGTATAGTTTTTCGAATGTTAATTTTGCTGAAAAAACATAAAATACTCAATATAAAATAGTTTCAGTTTTAAAATTTCAGTATATAATAATCCTTATGGGAGGGGGTTACAACCCCGCCCCCTTCTTTTCCATTGCTACGCTAATGAATTGAAGGTGGCTAGTATATACAGATGGGAGCTTTATTTCAAGAAATCGCACTGGTAATGTTTGCGATGAAATTCTAGTGAGCACATTTTTTTTTTCCTTTTAAATTAGACTTGTTAATGGCAATTTGTTTTACCTTTGTATCACATACAGCAAATATATATATATATATATCCATTAAAAATCATTAATTATTATTTTTTGATCAACATTCGTTAAATTTCATACAAAATATTTATGGAAAAAGTACAAATTTACGACTGATCGAAATAATCACATTACGGAAATTGATATTGTCCATAAAAAAATAATCGAGCAGAAAATTGATATCTTTTTTTTTTTCTTTTTTTGCCTATGAGATACGAAGTTGCTTATCGCTTCTACTTACGGCCCACTTTAAGAAACAAATGGACCAAAACCGGGAAGGAAAAAAAATAATAAGGACACGAGACTCAAGATTGGAGAATCTTTAGGAAATCCAGAGGATTTGAAATGCGATAATTTGAGGTTAGACAGTTAGGATGTATTATTCACGTAAGTGGATGCAACTTTAGAATCGTTACATGTATCACACACGGATGTGTTGCAAGTAGGAATTACAATAAGGGCGGGGGAGAAAGAATTAGTTATTAAGATTAACACCACGGCTTCGTTGTTATTTACGAAAGAATAAAGATTAAATGTTAATTTAGATTATTGATTCTGTGGTAAAATATTGATTTCCAAAAGAAGGACGGAAGTACGTGGCATTAGACTGCGTTAGCTCTTTTTAAAACTACTATTTCATTGCGTTTTTAGTAATGGGAATCGATGAATACAATGAAAATTAAAAGGCACATAATCTAAACATCACATTGTGAGAAAAAAATGAAAAAAAAAAAAAAAAAAAAAAATGTTATTTATGACCAACAATTCAGGTTTGTGTCGCAAGTTACGAACTGTTTATTGCTAATGAATGATACTTTATAATTTAGTTTTGCCTTCTTTGTGTAGTAAGGCATTATGCAAAATGTGTATGTTTGTATATATTATTGCGAACAGAATTAAATCAATAATCCAGATCTGATCTTTTTACCGGGATACAGATTCAATGCGCGTAATTATAAACTAAAAATTAAATCAGTCTGTTTCAAAAAGCTGTATTAGCTAAAGTAAAATTAATAAAGTTTTTTTGACCTTCGTGAGATTTGAAGGTCATATTTAATGGTGGATCCTGGGGGTGTGCACGAAGGCACGCACGCTCTCCCTGTCATAATTTGAAGCATGTACAAAGTAACATACCTGAATAGGAAATCCTAACCAAATTTAAAAGTATATATTTTGTTGTTTCTTTTCAGAGTTTTTTTTGCTATGTCCGAGCACTGGAGCGAGCTATCTATCGCACTGTAAGTTTTTAGTTTTCAATTGGAATTTGATTCTTCAGTAATTATTTAGTTTATTTTCAGATTAAGGGCTAAGCGAGCATTAATAATAAACAAAATAAACAATTGCAGTTAAGACTTATGAACTTTTTAAAGGGAAAAAAAAACAATTGCGTCATCCTTTCCTGTCGATTTTTTTTGACAGAAAACAATTAATACACACATATGAATACGCCAATAGCACACAACACATATGAATAGCGCGCGCACGCACACGCACACACACACACACACACATATATATAAAGTAATTTACTTTTAACAATTACTATTTAATTAATTTTTAAAATAATAGTTGAAGCCAATTTCAGCGTTTCATAGAACTACTTTATTTTAGCGGCGAGAGAGTCAATTTCCACACGTTGGGAATTACACAACTCCGCCGTTGGATACAGATTATGAAAGCATGAGTGTAAAACCAAGAGTAGGCAAAGAGAGCGCTTTTCGCTGTGTTTTGAGCTATATATGAAGAAAATTTCACTTTAAACGTCAGAGACCATGTGGTCTGGATGGAGGGATTTCGAGAGAATCTAAGTTTAGACTTAAAGTCTGGTAGGGACCATCCCTAAAATCTGTAGCGTGGGAAAACTCTAACTTTGCAGATTTTAAGAGCGCGTGATTGCATAAATTAAACTTAAAAATGAATCGTATCAGGAAATAAGAATGAAAACTATTTTTTTAGGAGAGAATGAGAAAAATCAGGAAATTAAATTTTTATTGTGAGAAATTAATAGGAATTAAGTTAAATCATTACACACACACACACATATATATATAAACACCTATCAAAGATTGCTCAAGAAACTTCTATTTTTATATAGTTTTGTCTCCAAATTTGGTGACATTTAAAATCCGATAAAGAAGATTTTTGTTGCAAAGCCCTTTACTAATCCGGAAAAAGAGTCAGACCAAAGTTACAGTGACTTGATTCTATTGAATCTAAATGTAAGGTAATAATGGAGAGGAATTGGCAACGAGACTAAAGTAAACGGCAGGGAATCTTAGAAGAATCTTCAAACGAAGATCTTGGTCCACTCCGGGTTGTTGACTCAAATATGACGATGATTTGGTGATATTTAATGTAAAAATTTGTCCCCAAAGTCATTCCTACATATTCATTATTACTGCCTGGCGTATTCTCACTTTGACTGTTAAACTATCTTTCGCCCACAAAAGCTGTTCCGCAGGGAAAACAACAAAATCCAAACTTTCCTTAACAATAAATATACGAATTTTTTAGCATTAATTTTTTCGAATACGTTCGAGAATTTTTTCGAATGAATCCAAAGATCCAGTGATTTACGGAACAGATTAAAGAACAGCTCTTTAAAAAGAACAGGGGCAAGTAAGAACAATTCACTGAAAAGAACGGACATTTCCATCTCAACTGGTATCATCAAAGATTGTCTTATGAAATAATAGCGTTTAAATTCAAGCGTAGTTCTAAATTATCCATATAACATGAAGTTAATTGAAACCATCAACCACTAGTATTAACGCATTGTTATCATCTTGAAACTGTCAAACATAAGTGATTCAAATTTATGATTAAAGTGAAAACGTAGTACAGTACTTTGTCGGTATCCGGCAGGTATGGGACTAAAGTATTGCCGGATTATCGAACAAGCCGAATTGCTGGAAAACTACTAATAATAATGCACTTCATTAGCTAAAGCTATGCATTATCATACAAATTTAATATACTAGACTCAAATAAAGTGCCAACACACACACACGAAATAACTCAAGCTACAAGAAATGTACTGTTTTGTTATTGATAGCCTCCATTATTCCATTGAAATATAAAACTGAGAATAATTTTCTATGACTTGTGATCCTGTGTAAAAGTACCGGTTGACTGACAAGGCAGCTCCGGTGAAGTACCGTATTTTTGAGTGAGTACTGTACTTCTGAAACCTAAATACGCTGCAGATGTGTAGTTTATCTATAATTAGATTAGAAGCTCATAAAAAAAATTTTAGGGAACATAAAATAGTCCAAATTCACACATAAAAAAAATTGATTCAAAAAAAAGTACTGTAAGCTGTTATATATCCATCATTACTGAAAAGTTTTCAGATAAGACTATGCTTAGGTTCAGCATTTCTTAATGATTCTTTGTTTAGAATATATCCATTTCCTCAACTTGATTTCTTTGCGTTCGAAATGCTTGTTGTGATTCAAATTTTACCTTATAGCCTCCATATTCAAAAAATTATACTTATTATTAAATAAAAAAATATTCCATGTAGGGGTTTGATAAAACTGGTGATTTATTTTAAAAATGTATACCCGAATAAGTAATTTAAATGTTTTTTTTTTTTTTTTTTTTTAAAAAAAAAATATAACCGCAATTTTAAAAATTTTTATTTTATTTATTAAGGATGAAATTTAAAAACCCATTAGTTAAAATCTTTGTGTTTAAATATGAGTAATAATCTTACATAAATACACTCTTTTAAATTTTAAATCACTAGGACTAATTTATATACACGGGAAAAAGGCAAGAAAATTTTAACTCAAAAAAAATTAAGAACATATTTAAATAGATTTTTGCTCATTTATAAACATACATTAGCAAATTATTGTACTAAATTTCGACAGACTTTCATACAAAAATTAGAGATTTCAATGCTTGTTCCGTGTTCCTTTAAA
Organism: Nephila pilipes; assembly: GCA_019974015.1. Taxonomy (NCBI): domain Eukaryota; kingdom Metazoa; phylum Arthropoda; class Arachnida; order Araneae; family Nephilidae; genus Nephila; species Nephila pilipes. The sequence continues at coordinate 16,290 of BMAW01111241.1, forward strand.
TAAATTAAACCTTATTTAAGTTAACTTAACCTTATCTAAGGCCGTAGGAAGTATAATCACCAACACCTTCATCAACTTTTAAATAATAAACATATAAATAGGTGGTGAGTATATTTTCCAATAAAAGCAAAGTCTCAAAAATCAAGTTAATTTTATCTTTTTATCTAAGTGAATTTCTTTTCTTAAATCAATTTCAATACTAAACATATTTTAATCTACCATTACCTGAAAAAAATGGCATTATAAAGGATTAAATTAACGTTCCATTATGCAGCTAGGCTTCAGAGAATGAAATTTCTACACAGGATATGAAGTAAAATTTTAAGGTATATGTCGTGAACTCGCTCTTCTTCAAAGATATAGAATAATTTTAGATTATTTTTTTGTAAGTTTTTTATAATGCCGACAGCATATATTTTTTTTTTGTCTCTATAAACGGTTTATATGAATGAATGATAGATTCGAAATCACCTGTATGAAGTTCCTTTATGAAGAAAGTTCTTAAGCGAAATTGACTATCAGTTACCTAGTGATGTTATTCAAGAACCGAGTATGATGATCTTAAATCCTTACAACAATGAATTTCGGTTACATTAACAAAATATGGACGTAAGGTAACATTAAAGTAATTTTGTTAATAATAATATGGATACATCATTCAGTGGCGCTCCAAGAAAATAATTTTGGGGGGGGGGGAATACATATCGTCATTGCCACAACAGAAGCAAATTTTTAGTTTAGAATTACCATTTGGTAAAAAGTGAATAATAAGGTACGCTAATCTTATTTCTCCTGTTTAAAACATAGTATTGATGTAATTGTATCAAGTTATAAAAATTTAAAAAGTAAAGATCGGTTAAGAAAAATTATTCAGATACCATGAGAATAAAATTTTGCACTTTTTGGAGGTGCATTTTCGATCGGAATGCACCCCTCTCTTCGTCTACAAACACGGACCTTAAAGAATTCTTTAAGAGACAGCAAAGACTTTTCCAGTTCTTTTCTCAAGAATCGGCTGAGTTGAAATTCTTTTTACTCATCGCGATGGGAAAAAGAATGTAAGCAAGAGGAGGCGAAAAAAAAGTTCTTGTGTTTAAAATTTAAGGTATCTATAAATAGTATAATAAAAGACTTATCATGAAATGTTTCAATTGGAGGAGGGAGAGAGTGCATATATCCCTTCGCCTCCCTCCCTGGGTATGTTACTGATATCATTAAATGAAGAATGCGTGAGTGATAAATTTTCATGGCCCCAGACCAGATACGGCTATGCTGCGCCATGAAAGACAGATACAAGGTGTGTCTGTGATCAAAACTTTTGAAAAAAGGTAAAAAAAAAAGACAAAAATTGTTTAATAAGGCGAGGGGTAGAAAAAAAAAGTAGGATCACTAGGTATCCCGAGGAAGCGTCACCATGGTTATCAAAGACAGGAAATATTCGAGGGAAAAAAAAGATCACTAAGATACCTCGTAACCTCGGTCAAACGATGAGGACGACTCCTGAGTAGGCCCTTCAAACTTCCACACGAAATCACTAGAATGTTTCGGTGAGTGATGCCCGTACCTACCTAAACTGAAATGAAGAAAGTGTGACAGCTTTAGATATGCCATTGCTAATTGGTATTTTCCAGTCGGTTTGGGGTATGTAACCTCCCAGAAATTCATAATGAATTGCTTCGTTGTGCTTGAAAAATAATCAGGAATTCAAGAAAGACGACTAAAAAATACAAAACGTTAGTTATAAAGAGAGTTAAATTATAAAAGTTTATAGTTTTTTTTTTTTTTAAATCATCGCTAAAACGAAAAGTAGGTAGCAACGGATGATAAAACAAGGCAATCAATTACAAAACCACGCCTATCATTTTTTTTCAGAGGGGGGGGGGAAATGTCAACTTTATCCTGACAACATTTTAAGGTAATAAATCGAAGAAAAAAAAAATGAGTATTAAAAAGTAGAAAATAATAGAGAGCTAAAAGAAAAACATTATCGAAGAAATAGATTTCTTACTAAAATAATTAATTAGAAATAAAAAAAAAATTAAAATTAGGTCAGCATGGATTTTTTTAGATGTGAAAGGAGAAAAACAACAAGTTTTAGCTCAAAATAGCAAAAAGACTAAAAAAAACCAGCAGATCTAGTAGGTATGTAAAACGTTAAATATAGCTGAGTCACAGCCAGCAGAAATTTCAAATTGTAAAAAAGAAAAACATCATTAATGAATAATAACTGCTGATGCCTATCGCTATAGTCTGAATCCTTTAACCTACATTCTTGTTTTTAACTCATTTTCACATTATATTTAGATAAACACTTAACAAAAGTGTAAGTATTTAAAAAAAGATAGGGTTGACGAATTGATAGCAATAGGTTTAAAAAGCAAACTAAACAGTTAATCACAGGGAATCGCCGCCAAACATCACTTTTTAGATGCGAAATTCTAATTGCATCACATATTCCCTCTCTCTTTTGTCAATTTGTCTCGAGATCTGTTCCAGACTAGTTTTATCTTAACATAGCTCAACAAGCGGTAGAGCCGACAGCATCTTTCACCGCCTGTTTTGCTCTGCAAGCACAGCCGCGTTAGTTTCTCAACCATTTTTACAACTTCAGGCGACTTAAACATTTTTTTTTTTTTGTTCCATCTCTGGCGCCTCCTCCAGCGAACTCTTTTTAAAACGATATACAAATCACGGTGCTCTTTTTGAGCGAAAAGACGATCCAGGTCAATGTCGACCTCCCCCTGAGAATGAATAATTGTTGTTCCACTTCGTTAAGTGCGGCAACAGAATTTTTTTTTTAAAAAAAAAAGTTGTTTGGTTTTACACGTGAGTAAGAGAGTACTATCTCGCGTTGCTAATTCGGAGAGTTACTTTTCCTGGAGAGAAAAAAAAATTCACGGTTCTAAAAACAAATAAAGAGATTCTTTGTGCTCTCTTATGTTCAGCGGCGGAAGTTTTTGCAGTCTCAGTTCTATGGAGGCGGGCGCTGAGTGTATCACAATTTTGTTGTGACAGTTTGTTACATGTTAGATCACTGTGACAATTTCGATTTGGAATGTTTAGAGCAGACGAAAAGAGTGGATAAACTTCCACGATTGACTTGGAGGAGTTACCGTTCATTAAATTTGTTTTTTGCCTCGGTTTTGGTACATAAGCGTGGTAACATATATTTATTTAAGTGATTTGGAACAGCCTATGTTGGTAACAACTTAGTTGTGTTCAAAATCACTTAAATAAATAACCGTTAATTAAATTTATTTTTTGCTTCGATTATGGTACATAAGCGTGGTAATAGATACTTATTTAAGTGATTTGGAACACAGCTAAGTTTTTACCGACATAGCTGTGTTCCAAATCACTTAAATAAGTAACAAATACTTAAATAAGTAACCGTTAATTAAATTTATTTTTTGCTTCGATTATGGTACACAAGCGTGGTAATAGATACTTATTTAAGTGATTTGGAACTCCTATGTTGGTAACAACTTAGCTGTGCTCCAAATCACTTAAATAAGTAAAAACTATTTGGGCTCATTTAACTGAAATAATAATCAGTTAAATAAGTTTAAATCACTTAAATAAGTAACAACTAATTCCCTTGTAACGTATTTAAATTCGATTTAATTAAGATAAGTTTTATCATAACTGCGTCAGAAAGGCTCAGTAAACTATGAGCTGAAAAATATTCTCAGATTTCTTTTCTTTCTCAGTCTCAGTATCAACATAATGTATTTGCTGTCATTTTTTTTACCGCTGAACTTGTTGAACGGGCATTTTCTTCGTTTACTTGTAAAATAACAATAATAATTAAATAAATAAATAAAAAGGTTTTATGCAAAGTTTATTTTTTATTTATTTATTTTGCAAAGAACAGATTTAGCCACCCAAGGTGCGCTTTGTTTTATAATTGTTATTAAATTACTCAATTAAATATAAGAATCAAAGTAAACGATGAAATATCGAGAAATGGACAATAGTAAACTTTTCCGATAATAAAATTAAAGCAAACGATAAATTATTAAATTGAATATATTTAGCTCAATGTAATTAAAATTAAAGCAAACGATAAGAAATGGAAAACTAATCTGGTGCGCGAAAAAAAATACAACTAAAACAATAGCCCCTTGGGTGGTTAAAAAACAAAGCTCCGTATATGAGATAATATTATTCCTCGTTTGCACCTAATTTTTAAGAACTTTGTAATTTAATATTGTTCCAAGTATCCTATCATTTTTTCATTTTGTGTCCAATGCCACCCCCCCCCCCCCCCCCACCCCCCCCCCCCCCACGGGGGGGGGGGACGCGGACAGAAAAAAGGTGAAAACCCCCTGATCTGGAGTATACCCTTCATTATCCATAAACACGAACAACAACTGCACAACAATATTTAAATTTAGTGTATGTCAGAAGTTTGCATAAGACTCTCAATTTAGATTTAATTTGTTATGTTGATTACAAAGACGATATCTATTTCCCCCTTATGTATGTATTGTATTAGTTTATATTAACGTCGCACTAGAAGCAACACGAGGGCTATTGGCGACGGACCTCGTAATTTTGAACCACGGTCAAGTGACGAGGACGACACCTGAGCTGGCACCCCCCTCTCCTAACATCCACACCACGCCAACGGGAGGACTTTGGGCCCCGAACAGATTTAACGTGCATCAGCCCCGGCTACACGGCGGGTCTTTGGCGGCCAAGGATCGAACCCGCGACTGAACGAAAACCGCCAGCCGCTAGTCCACGACCTTGACCACTAGGCTACCGCGGCCCACATGTATGTATTGTAATTGAGGTTTCTTGCCTTTCATTTTCTTGTTTCTTTTCATCAAATTATTACAATTTGCATTTGGGGGGGGGATCCAATTTTTACCCAAGATGCATCGAGGGAGGATTGGTACCATGGAAACATGTTCAACCCCCCAATTCAGTCTCCATTCGGAATGAACATGTTTTCTTTTGTTGGGTATCAGACTATTCATTTTGCTTTAAATTTCATAGAGAGACATAATTGTATGAATTTATGACTGATATGTTCAATTTGTTTGTGATGTGATATTTTGTGAATTATAATTTTGATGTTTTGCTCATATATATGTGTATGTTTGTGTGTGTTTATGTATAACGTAATTGTGTGTTTTTTTCCATTAAAATTTTTTGCTTGAAATCATCAATTAAAAAATAGTTTCTGTATTAAATATACAAATATTTATTCGTCGAACATAATAATAAAATTGTTTTGATTCATAAATAATACAAAAATTTAAATAAAAGAATAAACTTTGATTTTTTTTATCGCTAACGATACATTTTTGAATACAGTGTTCTTAAAAATTTATTGCTGTCCTCGAGTTATTAAAATAGAAGCATCATTCTAACAATTTAGGATCAGCACCATTCTGAAAATTAGAAAGATTTTTCTCCTTTTCGATTCGAATTTCCATTGTATTTAGCAATTAATATTAAATATGGTTAATTATAGGCATGGTTAATCAAAGATATATTTTACTAAATGAGTGCAAGTTCTATCCTTAAATGAAAAATAAAAAAAAAATCTATATATCATAGGGAAAAAATATTTTTACCTTCAACTTTCTGATTCGCTAAAAACCATAAATGAATTTTGCCTCCCTTATTCAAATTTACATATTTTAGTATTGTAATAGACCCTATATTAATTTACTATGATCTTCAATAACGCATAGGGGCAGCGGATACTGATATAGTAATGGACTCCTAATAATGATTATATTGTTTGGGTTTCACACTTCTCAAATTCATCACATAGCTAGATTGAAGTTGTTAACGTTAAATCTGTCAGGACTCAAATCATCACGTTCGCATGACGTGAAGTAGGAGAATAGGGTGCCGGTTCAAGCGTCGTTCTCGTCATTTTACCCAATAGCTCTCGTGTTGCTTCTTAACCTTAGATAACGAAACTTAAATCAATGTTACTCTGTAACTAATCTTTCGATTCGTAGACGATGAATTAGAAACTAATATATTTTTAATATTTCCTATATTTATTTCAAACAAATGAACGTCATTTAAGAGAATATTTCACTTTAAAAAATAAAAAGGTGATAATAGCCTTTGTTGCACTATATCCAATAACAATCAATCAAAATAGAAAGATGATGAAAATTAACGTTTACACTCTTGGGAGATGTTCTTTTAGTCGTGGGTTCTCCGTGGGATTTTCAAAATTCAAAATATATTTAATGTTTATTTTAATGGAATGTCTTAAATTTACCGTATTGAACAACAATCTCGAAAAGTAACAACTGTACAGCCGTGCTTCTCAGATTCCGATAACTCATTTTAGTAGTTATGAAAGTTCTGTGAGTGAAGTGGTAAGAGCGCAAATGAAACATCGTGCATTCACAAAACTGATTAGGACGTAAATGTTAATGAGCTATTCAGTAACGCATCAGAACAAAAATCCATTAAAAAGTCTGTTATTAAAAAATAAAGTCTTGATAATTCTCATGATAAGTAAGTCGCGAAAATTGAACAATAACAGCTATAATGCTCATACTTTTTAAAAGCCCTAAAATTATTCGAATATTTTCCAGTCCCTTCCACGTACCGAAAGGTATCTATAAAATTCCTTCACGAAAAGTAACACCGTGTGGTGACAGGGTTCATGAGTTCCTTCACGAAAAATAACACCCGTATTGCGACCTAGTGAGAAAGAATAGTCCCACTGTAGCTCATGCATGTCGTAAGAAGCGACTAAAATGGGTACCCAGTGTCTGGGAGTATAGCCGGGCACGTCACCCCTGTGGATTATATTATATATGAGGACTGGTCCTAGAGATTACGGATTTCAAAGGCTTGCCTTCTATAGGTAAGTTTTCATGAACCTGTGTTACCCTACTGACCAAAAGGTTCCCCCTTCGGGTTAATGTCTTTGGTAAGCACAGTTGACTCGACCCCTGGGAAACCCTAGTGATCCTTCTCTATTTTCGAACCTGTTTCTGGTCAAACTCTTTTTCTTTTTCCGTTTTTGTTTTCAAACGCCTAAAACACAGTTACATCTTTTTTGGCACTTAAACTTCTCTTTCACTCCCTCACACTCCCAAAACTAATTTTAAAATGATAAAAAATTACTATAATTACTTACAACGATTACTTTATGATACAACGATATCACGGTGTGCACTAATTAAAAAATATGACATATAATTGAAATACAGTACTCTCTCGGAACTCAGCTAGGTTACTGGATAATCACTAACACTAATGCATTTAAACAGCAATATATATATATATATATATATATATGTAATTGCATAAAGTTTAATACAATACACGTAAATAAAATGTCAAACACATGAAATAATTAAAACTACGAAAAATGTACGTTTTTGTATTGATAGCCCACATTATTCCATTGAAAGAGAAGGCATAGAAATTTTTTTTATGACTTGCGTGTGATTATGATTGCTTATTAACATTGCACTAGAAGCAACATGAGGGCTATTGCTGATTTTGAACCTCGGTCAAGTGAGGAGGACGACATCTGACCTGGAATCTCGACCTTGACATTTAACATGGATCAGCTCTTTTACATCGGGTTTTTAGTGGCATCAGGTCTCGAACTCACGACTCAATATAAACAACACCGACGAGAGACTATCGTGGCCACTATTTCGGAGGCGTGTCACCCGTGTTTACGAAAACCAGTAAATTCCACAGGAAAGAAAAATATCACTAGGGTGTCTC
>BMAW01111241.1:39020-49799 GCA_019974015.1 Nephila pilipes
TTAGTCTTCGCAACAGGATCCCGAAACAATGAGGAGGCCCATTAATGGGTCTTCCGAGATGTAGGACACCTCCCAATAAAGTAGGTGAAGAGTGATTTCTGGAGAAAGCGTATCCGGATCCGGGTGGCAACCTACTCGAAACGCCTCACTAACCTTTATTTTCACAAGAAAAGGAAACGTTCACTGAAATCGAAAATGAATAAAACATTGGGTCAACTAGTGATAACCAGGGAGGTTAAGCATCTGTCAAAATTCTGGGTTAGCGATTGCGATTCAATTCTGGCCATCCGATTTTATTTTTACAACTAGCCGAAATATCCGGTATGGCACGGAAGTAAAATTTTATTCCGTAATTGAAACAAATTCCAGATGATAAAAGTTTTCCTCGAGTCTCTAACCATTTTTTTTTTAAAAAATAATAACAATGAAGCTTTAAAGATACATTACGAAAGAAAGAATTAGCGTCAAATCTCTGCTATATAATTTTTTTTAAAAAAAAAAAAATTGAAAATATCAAAAAATTTTACGGTTACTAAAAATATTTATGAAGAGAGTTAGACGAAAAGGCCTAACACATGGAAAAGATTCAGATTTTCAGCATATTTAATATTACGGTAAGATTTTGCATGGAATCAAAATTAAAAGTAATGGCAATTCAATGCAATACCATAATCGCTTGGTCTTAAAACATGCCAAGCAAGAAACTGAATTAAGAAGATTTTAGTTTTAGTTTTTATTAACGTCGCACTAGAAGCAACACGAGGGATATTGGCGACGGACCTCGTAATTTTGAACCATGGTCAAGTGACGAGGACGACACTTGAGCTGGCACTCCCCCTCTCCTAACATCCACACCACGCCAATGGGAGGACTTTGGGCCCCGAACAGATTTAACGTGCATCAGCCCCGGCTACACGGCGGGTCTTTGGCGCCAAGGATTGAACCCGCGACTGAGCGAAAACCGCCGGCCGCTAGTCCACGACCTTGACCACTAGGCTACCGCGGCCCTGAATTAAGAAGACACAAGTAATATAAAAAAAAATTTAAGTCAATTCCTACTTAAGTCAACAAAGAAAATTTTTACTTTAGTTACTTTTTATTAAATAATTACAATTAATATAAATATGTTTATACATATGACAGAATCACAATATTAAGTGAGAAAAGAATTTTTTTTCCAGCGATCTACACGCTACGTCACTGACGGTCATAAATTTATATCCTGCTAAATATCTTATATAAGAGAATTTTTTTTCTCCCATATAAAAATAAAATTAATTATTTGAAAATCAAATAAAAAAATTTTATGCTTCGATCCGAAGGCATGAAGATTCTACGCAGACGCTCTACCAACTATGCCATTGTGAGATGAATAACGTAGTAGAAGCATTGACTTGTTTCTTAATTCATCCGGTAAGTTAAATGGTTGGAATGCAATTCAGCCCAACCACCCTTGGCGACAGGAATTATTTGGCGGTATTTTGCCAAATATGGCTCCCCTGGTTTGCTTCGCGGACTTTACATTCAGCCAAAAAAAATCGTCAAGTTGGCAATTTTTAAAATCGCGCCGAGTGGTTGGGCTAAACTGCATTTTCACTAATCAAATGAATTAATATCAGAAAAAGATGTATTAACATCAAGTGTCATCCACTACAAGTTTAAAAAAATGTATTTGGACTTGAGTGGATGAATAAAAAGTATTTTATTATCGATTGAAAATTTTGAAAAAAATATAGAGAGAGAGAGAGTGTGAGCTAATGGTAGGAATTTAAAATAAAAAGTACTTCCTTAAGAGCAAAAATTAATTAAGGAATCTGTGGTATCACATTTTGTTCCTGAATTTCGAAAATATTATTGAATATTATGTAAAGCAACAAACAAATCACAAAAATCCCCACAAACAAATCATTAAAATTATTCATCGATCGTGGGAAAGTTGATTAAGCGGATTTTACGAGCGCATAAATTAAAGAATAAATTGGTACCGTACCAGGCGATAAGAAGGAACTCTTTACTGTGAACTACAGAATGGGAAAAATTAGAAAGTTATTTCTAAGTGAAATCATAACATGTTTAAATGAGCGTAATTATATAATTATCTCGTTACTAACGAATGCAAGGACCAACAGTGACACAGCGAAGAACACACGATTAATAAAATCACAGGAAAACGCGAATGCTCTTGGTGACGGACCGCATAATTTTGAATCATGGTCAAATAACGAGGACATCTCAGGTGGCACCCACTCTCTCCAGAATTCTGAAAAATTCCAAAATAAAAAATCTAATACTTCGAAGCTAGTTAACCCCGCCCCCACAATGAGCCCGTGACTCTATTCCATTTTCATTCTTTTTTTTTTTTTTTTTTTTTTCCAATTTGCGCCTCTGATTTAAAAAAGGTCTAAGGAATTCTCTCCCATATTTTCCTTCAACTAACACTCGGAGACTTTCATATGATGTTATTTGACTTGAGTACCTCTCCCCATAAACGAGTCGGAGCTTGTGCACATTAGAATGGATAAATCAAAGTGTATTGATTGATTTGTTTTATTAACGCCGCGCATTGCAAGCCACACGAGGGCTATTGGCAACGGACCTAGTAATTCTGAACCTCGGTCCAAGTTGAGGTGAGTGAGCGAGCGAGTGAATGTAAAGGTTACTGGCGCAAGAGCCAGATGTGGATAAGCTGCGCCAAACAAGATTTAACTGTGGTCTAAGGATGAAAAAACTGAAGAAAAGACAAAAATTGGTTGACAAGAAGGAGGGTCGAAAAAAGAGAAGGATCGCTAGGATATCCCGGGAGTCGCAACCCGTGTTTACCAATGACAGTAAACTCCATAGGAAAGAAAAAGATCACCAGGGTGCCTCGGGGTCATGATGCCCGTACTTACCTGAAGAAGATAAGTCCCCGAGGTCCTCTGATATAATCCCCAGGAGCAGGATGCCCGGCTATACCCCCAGACGCTGTGTACCCATTTTAGTCGCCTCTTACGACATGCATGAGCTACAGTGGCACTATTTCTCTCATTCCCGGTCACGTCAAAGGACGAGGACGTATCCTGACCCTCCATGCCAACAGGAACACTAAAAGCATCGACAGATTTAACGTGATTCAGCCCGTGATTCAGGGAGTCTTTAATGGCATCAGGTATGAAACGTACGATGCTAAGAAATCAACGTCGGCCGCGAGGTCGTGACCAAGACATCAAGACTACAGCGGCCATTATACTTCTCAATATCATTATTAATTCTCCTTATTTTAAAACTCGATTCTCCATTGAAATTTTAAAATCTCCCTGATTAAAAAAAATCAGATTTTCTTCCTCTCTAGATAGTCGCGGTAACCTAATGGTCATGGTCACGAACTCGAGGCCACCTGGGAGCAATCATTAGACAGAAGGTTTAGTTTTTTGTTGATGTCGCACTAGAACTAATACAAGGGCTATTGGGAACGGACCTCGTAATTTTTAACCTCGGTCAAGTGATGAGGACGATACCTGAGCTGGCACCCCCTTTCTCCTAACTTCCACACTACCGGGAGGACTTTGGGCCCGACATAGTTAACGTGGCCCCCGGCTACTCGGTGGGTCCTTAACGGCCAAGGCTTGAACTCGCGACTGAATGAAAATTGCTGACCACTATTCCGAAACCATGATCACTAGGCTACCACGGCCACATCATTAGACAGAAAAACAACCGGAACGTTACAGGTAGGCCATTCCTGCTTTAAAGCGTTTATTGAATTTGAAGAATTCCCTCCCCCTCCACAAAAAAAAAGTTGAGAGTTAGTGTCTCCTGAGGGAACATGAGAGTGATGACAATGTTTGATGATGCAAAAGTCAGATGTCGTCACGTTGCGCCACACAAAGTTAAACTGTGATCCAGATTTTTGAAAAAATGAAAAACAGGTAAAAGTTGGTTGACAAGAAAAAGGATCGAAAATACAGCATCCATTGGGCATCCTGGGTGTGCGTCACCCGTGTTCTCCAAAGACAGTAAACCTCATGGGAAAGAAAATTATTCGTAGGGTGACTCGGGGTCGTGATGCCCGTGCTAAAGAAGGTATGGTTGATTTGGTTTATTAACGTCGCACTAGAAGCAACGCTAGGGCTATTGGCGACGAACCTCGGTCAAGTGACGAGGACGACACCTGAGCTGGCACTCCCCTCCCCTAACTTTCACACCACACTAACGGGAGGTTAACTTGCATCAGCTCCGGCTACACCGCGGGTTTTTAGTGGCATCAAATCTTGAACCCAAGCCTCAACGAAAACCGTCAGCCGCGAGTCGATGCCTTAACCACTAGGCTACCGCGGCGACCCTAAAGAAGGTAAGCCCCAGAGGGGTGGATGATAAGGAGTCACTGTTCCTGAACTTCAATAACATTGAGAACCCCTGGGTCACTGTAATTACTAGGAGGGGGGGAGGTCCGAACTTTCTGAATATCCCTCCTCGGCTGCGTCACTTACCCTTTGAGCGAACGAAACCAGAGGTAGCAAACATGTAACGCCACGTGCCGTGAAAACTTGTTACTATTGTTCACGTCATCGAGTCTGCATGAATAAAGAAAGTCGAGCAGAAAAAAAGAAACAAGTGTTCGAAGCGTCTGCTTCTAAAATTAATGCGCGGATATTGCCCTGGCGAAGGTTAAAAAGCAGCACAGTCTTCAAGGCACAGGTTTTCCTGGAAGTCAAGTCTTCCTATCACAGGAAATTTCTACCCTTTCCATCGGAAGTGAGTGCCGGATGAGCAGACGACTTTGGGTCGGTCTTTAAATATAGCCCGTTGCACGATACAGTGTAAATAGTAACCAGCGTCCCAAGACAAGTTCATTGATGGTCCATCAACACCCGACAGGATGCCATACGCAGTATCGCGCTCTTATCGGGTGTGTTGACAACGTGAAGTCGGGATGACAGAAATTCGAAAGGGTTCTCGTATCCTTCCTATTGCGATTGATAATGCGGCTCTTAATGTATACAATGATAAAAAAAAATATCGATATAAATAAGATTTAGAGCGTAATTGGCTCCATGTGGATTGGAACGGATTTGTTTATTTTTTCTGCCAAGGGGAATAAATTTATTGATACAGGATTTCCAATAAAAAATACTGAAAGGGTTTGAAAAAATAACCATTCGTTTTCGGTGTTTACCTTTTTTCGTAAGTTATAGAACTGGGATGAGCAAAAGGTCAATTACAACTGCAATCTGGGTTCAGTAGTATCTCCTAATAAGAGATGCTCACCGGAATTTTTTTGTCTCTTTAATAGAGGTAGACCTTTCTTTAAAGGGTTCTCTTACTACACAAAATTTAATTTAATTAGAAATTCAAGTTGTATCAAGCTTTAAATGAGAGAGAATGGTACACAAGTGAGTGAATGTAAAGTTTGTTGGCGCAAGAGCCAGATATGGCTATGCTGCGCCAAACAAGATTAAACTGTGGTCTAGACGTGAAGTTGAAAAAAGACGAAAAGTGGTTGACAAGAAGGAGGGTCGAAGATAGAGAAGGATCGCTAGGGTATGAATGGTATATAAATGAGTAATATTGTCACAGATATTTATTTTGAATTTGAAGTTAATGAAAATTCGTAGTTAAATAAGTTTAATTATTACAAAATGCATTAAAAACGAACAATAGAGTTTTATATTTAAAGAAATTTATCGAAAATAATCTGTTGTACGGTTTTGTTTGAAAGTCTGTGCATTGCAAGCATTTTTTGCCACGTGGATATCAAAGTCATTGATGATCTTTTCACTCTCTGTCATCAATAATTATGAATCTTTTTTATGAATTAGGCGTATTTAAAGGTATTTGTATAGTTTCTTTAATGTCATACTTTTTCATTTGGCTCATTTCCTCACTGTTTCCAAGCTACTTTTTGTTAAAGATCACATCATCAACTACACTTGGAATAAGATTTTAAGCCCCCATCGATGTCTTCAATACACAAGTTTTCATTGGTTTCTAAATATTCTTACATTACATATGAGCCCTGCCACTGATTTTGACAAGTTCAACTAATTCATTTTCATCAGTAGATATTTCATGCACTCAAAACTAGAATTTTAAGGCTTGCTTCTCATTGATCCCTGTCTTGGAAAGCTTCACAACTTACTAATACTGTTTTCTTCCACCTACTGAGAAAAGCAAGAATAATGGAATTTTGAGTTCTATTTTGGGAAATATCGTTTTGATTGCATCGAAACTTACTTTTCCCTGGTCTACTTTCCCCTGCTTCCTTTTCGAAAAACAGTTTTTAATAGAGAGAAATTAACTTTATTCATTTCTTTTGTCACAAAACAATCTTTCACATAGATTTAGTTTTTATTAACGTCGCACTAGAAGCAAAACGAGGGCTATTGGCGACGGACCTGGTAATTTTGAACCATGGTCAAGTGATGAGGACGACACCTGAGCTGGCACCCCCTCTCCTAACATCCACACCACGCCAACGGGAGGACTTTGGGCCCCGAACAGATTTAACGTGCATCAGCCCCGGCTACACGGCGGGTCTTTGGCAGCCAAGGATCGAACCCGCGCCTGAACGAAAACCGCCGGCCGCTAGTCCACGACCTTGACCACTAGGCTACCGTGGCCCATCTTTCACAGAGAACAAACTTGCCTTTGAAACATCAAACGATTACTAAAATATTTCGAAAATTTTAAGGACGTAGTATTACAAAAGGGTGCTCGATTTATAACTATTCGAGCTTATATTAATATCGTGACTTTTTTTTTTTTTTGCTATCTGAAAGCGTGTTCCGTATTTGGATGCTGTTCTGAAACATTAGAAAACAGAATGAATTGAAACCTATCAAGTGATAACACAACGCAAGCAAGGTATTACTACAAAATTGATATTAATCGTATCTCTGAAGGGATACCTAGATGTTAGGCGATTGACTGATTACACAAAGATTGACGTATCGATTTGCTGAGGGATAGGAAATTTACAAGATTGAATGTAGATTGTACTACCAAGGTCAAAACAGTCAAGCAGTAGTCGAAAGAAATAGTACTTCGAGATGAGTAGCCATTCATAAACCACCAATTTCATTGTGTGCACTATAAGCCTTAAGTGTTAATCTAATTTCACATAAAAATGCTCATTTAATTAAATGAAATGGATATTTTATGTTGATAATTTTCTGCGTCTCTCGAAAGACTTGATCGTTTTATTTTGTTAACGTCGCATTAACGAAGCAGTTTAGTTTTAGTTTAGTTTTTTTTATTAACGTCGCACTAGAAGCAACACGAGGGCTATTGGCGACGGACCACGTAATTTTGAACCACGGTCAAGTGACGAGGACGACACCTGAGCTGGCACCCCCCTCTCCTAACATCCACACCACTCCCACGGGAGGACTTTGGGCCCCGAACAGATTTAACGTGCATCAGCCCCGGCTACACGGCGGGTCTTTGGTGGCCAAGGATCGAACCCGCGACCGAACGAAAACCGCCGGCCGCTAGTCCACGACCTTGACCACTAGGCTACCGCGGCCACATTAACGAAGCAATGCAAGAGCTACTGAACAACGGACCTCGTGTTTTCCGCTGTCAAGTGACTAGGATGACTTCAGAAATAACACCGAACTCTCTCGACTTCCACGCCCATCGTGAGGACTTTGCATACAAGCAGATTTAAAATGCATCAACCCCTCTATACTTCGGTGGAATCAGGACTCGCACCCCCGTCTCGATGGAAATACCACCCGCAATGAGTTCGCGACCGTAACCATTCGGATACCACAGCCTACAAACTACGGGGGAGCGATATTTCACGTATTAAAATAAATAATAATGTTAAGTGTTTGAAATCTAATCCGTCAGTAATATGATCCGTACAAAACCCTATTGATATTGTCAATTGTTTTGACAAATTCTTTTTATTCCTTTTTAATTACGGATTTTGTATTGTTGAATGTGCGCCATTTTTTTTAAAGTGAGAGTTGCACAATATTATAGACTTTAACATTGCATCTTTCCGCCAAAATCACAGAGTCGCGTCTACATCAATGTTTCATTTACACTCACCTCGCTATTTCTTGGAGTCTTCGAAGCTCTTCCTGGCACCATCGCTGTTTCGTAGAAGTCACCACTTCTTGTCACCGTCCATTAGTGGAACATAATACAAAATTAATGAGTGATTGGAGTATAAACTAAATTAACGAGGTAATTGAATATACACTAAAATAAATGAGATAAAATATAATTAAAATGTTACAGGATATAGGGACATATATTCTGAAAGTAATAGGATATTGGAACCTATTATCAGACTGGGACTAATAAAATGAAACCTATTATTTAAAAGTAACAGTTCTGCACATCTTTGCAACATTGAAAAGCAGTGCCTTCTGAAACTTAGATTTTCTATCCATAATCTTGTAGTGATTATGCTTTGTTTAT
Organism: Nephila pilipes; assembly: GCA_019974015.1. Classification (NCBI taxonomy): domain Eukaryota; kingdom Metazoa; phylum Arthropoda; class Arachnida; order Araneae; family Nephilidae; genus Nephila; species Nephila pilipes. Next base: position 47,433 of record BMAW01111241.1, read on the forward strand.
ATAGTGAGTGAATGGCGAAAGAGTCAGCCATAGTCATGCTGCGCCAAACAATGTAAAGTTATGATCTAGACGTTAAAAAAAATTGTTTTTTTTTCTGTTTAGTTTTTTTTTTAACGTCGCATTATAAGCAACACGAGGGCTATTGGCGAAGGACCTCTTAATTTAGAACCTTGGTCAAGTGACGAGGACAACATTTGAGCTGGCACCCCCTCTTAGCTTCCACACCACGCCAACAGGAGGACTTTGGGCCCCGACAGATTTAACATGCATCAGCCCCGGCTACACGGATGGTCTTTAGAGGCCAAAACTCGAACCCATGACTGGGGGGAAAAAATGAAGACAAACGAGTGAGTGACAGTATTTTAATGGCACAACAGCCAAATGTGGCTATGCTGCACCAGAAAACTATGATCTAGACTTGCGATTGGTTTGGTTTTTTAACGTTGTACTGGAAGCAACACGAAGGTTATTGGTTAATGGACCTCGTAATTTTGAACCTTGGTCAAGTGACGAGGACGAATCTAGACGTGCGAAATAATTGAAAAAGATAAAAACTGGTTGTCAAGAAGGAGGGTCGAAAATAGAGAAGAATCGCTAGAGTATCTCAGGGAACACGACACCCGTGTTTACCACACACAATAAACCCCATGGGAAAGAAAGATAACTAGGGTACCTCGGGGGCATGATGGAAAAAAAAGCAAGTCCCTGAGGTTCCCTGATATAATTCCCGGTGGCAAGGTGTCCTGCTATATCCCAGACACTGGATACCCTTTTTAGTCGCCTCTTACAACATGCATGAACTATAGTGGAACTATTCTTTCACATCCGGTCACCACACGGGTAGCTTTGTTTATATAATCAAAAATATAAAACAAGCTGCATAAAATTTAACAAATAAACTATTTTACACATTATCTCAAGACATGAACGACTTGCATATTAATATTATTCGCCAATGGATGCCAATTTTAATCTCACGACATTGTCTTTCAACCTCGCTTGAACATCTGAGAGTTTACTCTTCACTGAATTTCAAGAAGTTCTCATCGAAAAACAATAGCTTAATCCTTCGTGGACGAGACGTGTTTGAAAAACTTGGAATGTGAGTTTTACATAGATTTTATCGCTAGACTACATATGATAACACCGGTCCTATTTGTTCCAACTAAGCAAGCAACAGAGCATTGAGAAACAGTTTTCCTTGAATTTGCTTTTTTTCTCTCTCATCCAATGAAATAATTGATTGCATCCAGGATTTAACCGAATGAATCACTACTTAAAAAGAAAATCTTATTTTATTATTAAAAGAAACGGAGACCTCTTACAATATGACGGGATAATTGCTTTAGTTATTTTTGTTACTACTGGCACAAAAATTTTCCGAGTGATCTAGATTACGGATTCAAATGCGCTTTGTGTTCCGAGCTGCATCAAGATTTACGGCTGCTGTCTTCTTTTTTTTTTTTTTTTTTTTTTTTTTGTTGTTGTTTGTTTGTTTGAAATGTCCAGTGATAAAAGAAACCGCTTTTCGGAGAAGTTTCATGTTATTCCACGGTATTTTTAAAAATTTCTGTTATGTTCAAGGATACCTGTTTCCTTATTTAATGTTTATTGGTCGTTTTTCAGGCTGCCTGTTTCTGGCACGACACAAGGTCCACTAAACACGGCAAAATACGCCAAGTAATTTTGAATCATGATTAGAGGTCGAGTGCGATACTATAGTTGGCACTCTGTATCCATGCTCCACTAATGGAAGGACTGGATCTTGAGAGTGAATTATTGTGATAGTGGGTGATTGATTGAGCTGAGGTGGGATCTCCCTCTCTAAACTTGCGCACCACGCCAAGGAGAGGATCTGAGACCAGATCAAACAGAACCAAAGACAGGACTAAACGTGTATCAGCCCCGCTACACGGTGGATCTTCAGTAACATCAAAACTTGAACCTACGGCTCAACAAACGCCGACTGCAAGTTCGTGATTATGACCGCTAAGCTAACGCGTCACTTTTTAGTGAGTGAGAGTTTGGGCTCATAGCGGAAGAGCCAAATCTAGCTCTGCGCCAAGTTTTAGTTTAGTTTAGTTAGGCTATTGGTGACAGATCTCATAATTTTGAGTCTTGGTCAAGTGCCTAGGACGACACCTGAGCTTGTAACTTCCATACCCCGCCAACAGGAGGAGTTTGGGCCCAGACAGATTTTATGTGAATCAGCCCTGGCTACATGGCGGGTCTTTAGTGGTCAAGGCTCGAACCCGCGATTCAACGAAAACCGCCAGCCACGAGCCCGAAACCATGACCACTAGGCTACCGCGGCCTGAGCTCTGCGCCAAATCATGTATAACTGTAATCTAGAAGCAAGAAATATGG
>BMAW01111241.1:51519-68170 GCA_019974015.1 Nephila pilipes
TTTTTTTCGCAAGAAATCTTTTTTGTTGCGAGTAAATAGCGATACACTGCTTTCTGAATCATCGACTCGTTGCTGTTTTTGCTCCATCGAAAGCAATCGCGGCACCCACTTGGAAAAAACCTTTTTCACTTCACTTCAAAACACCTTTTTCAGTAAATATACTTCCGTATGATATCTGTGTCATCTCAGCAATCTCACGGAGCTTCACTTTACGATCTTTCATTATAATTTTTGTCACCTCACTCACATTTTCCGGTGTAACGGCTTCCACAGGTCTACCCGAGCGTTCCGCGTCATTTGTGTCGGTACGACCACGTTTAAACTCGGCAAACCACCGACAAATCGTTGCTTTGGATGGACAAGAGTCCGGGTAACATTTTTCAATCCATTGTTTCGCTTGCACGGTGTTTTTACCCATTAAAAAACAATGTTTTATCAGAACCCGAAACTCGGTTTTTTCCATTTTTTAAACAAACTACAAAACGACTTTACTCCAACCTCGCTAACTCAGCTGTTTCTGGTCCGATCGACTTAACATTTTGACACGTTTCAAGCAAAGGTTAGTACTCTAGAAAGACCTGGTTACTGGTTTACTACGAGCGCCATCTCTGGGTTAGTCTCGGGAGTTATTGATTGATGTGTTATATACATCTAACTCTACATTTGATTAGTTGATCAGAATAAAAGTCGCATTGGAGACTATTCAAAGGCTATGAACTATTGAACTCGTAATTTTGAACCACAGTCAAGAGTCACGAACGACACCTGAGCAAAAAGCATCTTTCTCTTAACTTCCACATCACACCAAGGAAGAACTTTAAAGGCTAGTTTTATTTATCATGCAGCAGCTACTGTGATGACACAGGATAGGTCTTAAATGGATCGATTAATTTAGCTTATTGACGTCCCACTCAAAAGCAATACGAGGGCAATTGTCAACGAACCGTGCAATTTCGGATCATGGTCAAGTTACGACGACGGTATCTGAAACAGCAACTCTTTCTCCAAACTTCCTCACTACGCTTGAGTGATATTATTTTAATGGCGCAAGAGTCAGACGTGGCTATGCTGCGCCAAACAAGGGAAAACTGTGATCTAGACGTTTGGAAAAGTTGAAAATAGATATAAATTGGTTGACAAGAAGATGGGTCGAAAATAAAGAAAGATCGCTCGGTATCCCGGGTGAGCTTCAGTTTTTACTGAAGACAGTAAACCCCTGGGAAAGAAAAATATCATGCGAATTCCACGGCTTTTTGACCTCACCAATGCGAGAATTTTGAGCTTTACTGATTCAACGCATATCGGCCTCTCTACATGACAAGTTTTTCGTTGACCAGGATTCTAACATGCGACTCAATTTGAGCATCGCCGTCCAAGAGGCTTACGACCACGGCCACTTGTTTCTGCAGCTTCCAAAAGTATGCAATAGATTTTAATATTTTTATAAATACTTCTATCACAGTCTGTTTGCAATTCAAAATTCCTGTTATAGGGTAATCGCAAACTAAAAAAAAATGTCCTTTCCCTTTTTCACAACTGAAAATAAGTTTAAATGCGTGAAAAGGCTTATTATCGAGATTAGAGATTTATTATTATTATCATCATCCCCCGTAAATATATTCTTTCAACAGCAGATTTATTTAATTTAAAAGGAGGCTTGAAATAAATATTCGAGTCAAATTAATTTTTGAAAACTATATCCAATAAATAAAAGGCAAATTATAAAGTGGAAACTCAATAATGAAAATCAACACATTTTTTGAAAACGAATATTTAGACGCAAAAGCATTGTAGAAGCAGGGAATCAAAAGAAAGAAATATGATGTAAATATCGAACTAAACATGAAACAAAAAAAATACGTATTTTTTTTTAAGAATATATGTGAAAGAAAAACTATATAAAAAGCTCGTTTACAAAAAAGAAAAAGGCGTTGTTCCGAGAGCATTTTATGGAACTCCATGAACAAATGGGTTTTTTTAAACTTTTTACCACAAATTTGCTTCAGTTAAATGTTTTACCTCTGATATCAGAGATATCAGAAATAAAATATCAGAACTTTCATATTTTATTAAAGTGTAGAATGTTTTTTTTTTTTAATCTATGTTACTACATTTGCAAGTGAGTGAGTGTGAGTGAATGTAAAGTTTATTGGCGCAAGAGCCAGATATGGTTATATGCGCCAAACAAGATTTAACTGTGGTCTAGACGTAAAAAAATTGATAAAAAGACAAAAATTGGTTGACAAGAAGGAGGGTCGAAAATAGAGAAGGATCGCTTGGGTAACCAGGGGGCGCGTCACCCGTGTTTACCAAAGACAGTAAACCCCATAGGAAAGAAAAAGATCACTAGGGTGCCTCGGGGGTCATGATGCCCGTACTTACCTTTTGAAGGCAAGCTCCTGAGGTTCCCTGATATAATCTCCAAGAGCAGGTTACCCATTTGAATCGCCTCTTACGACATGCATGAGCTACAGTGGGACTATTCTGTCATCCCCGGTCATCACACGGGTGTAATACATTGCAAATTATATTCGTTAATGTTGGGAAACAGAATCCAAATTCAAACAAATTTTCAAGGACAAAAATTGTATCCTATATTAATATCCTATTTCGACCTTATAAACGTGCTGACATTATACATCCCTTGGTTTGCACGGTGCTCATTTTACACTGTTTTTAAATAAGGAAAAATAAAATTACTTAGGGTTTCATTTTCATTACCTCTCTTTTACATTATACCAATTATTAATTTAATGAGTATCGTGTTATTGCAGTATCTGCTTGCAACAGAAATGTCTGGCTGCACTCTCTGTCACGTATTTTATATCATCCAAAAGTAGATGGAATGTGATTATCGAAGTGGAAAATGTAGCCAATAGCTCAATTAGTGAAGCAGTTCATATGAGAAGCATCGATGAATTTTTTGCTTATGACTCGTATACCGATGTTACATCTGCACGACGACTGAAAAGGAGAATTCTAGATTTAAAAAAAAAAAAAAATTGAAGGATATAGTTAAGTTGATTTTTATTTATGTTTGAGTTGTAGTTGCTATGAAGGTTATTTATGATCGAATTCTTTTACTGTTTTTAATTATGCAAAACATTGCAAACACCTGTTCATGATTTTTGTTGCTTTTATTTGAAAGGAACATTGCTGATTTCTATTTATATCTTTTAATACCGGATATTGTTAATTTATTTTTTTTCATTTTCAAAAATAAATTTAAAAAAACACGAGTATTTAAAGTGTCCACAGAAATTGATCAATCCTTTTTTTTCATGGAGTTCTCATTTCGTTTAGCACAGTGTAGGAAACATATTCAGAGACACATTGAAGTTTTTAGTTTAGTTTAGATTTTTTTTATTAACGTCGCACCAGGAGCAACACGAGGGCTACTGGCAACAAACTTCGTAATTTTGAACCTTGGTCAAGTGATTAGGACAACACCTGTGCTGGTACCCCTCTACTAACTTCCACACCACTCTAACGGGAGGACTTTGGGCCCCGACGGATTTAACGTGCATCCGTCCCGGCTAGAGACGCATAGAAGTGAACACAATGGTTTTTAAACTCATTATTTACAGAATATCAAAAATATAGTTTGGCAAGTAAAGCTCATAACAATTACTCTAATCGGGACAGAATAGTTGAAATTTTGTAGCAATTTCACAACCTCAACTACTACCCGAGATTTCCGTATTCTAACAGATCGTATGGCTACAATTCTGCAATTCCAATAACCGATGTGAACCCCTGTAAAAAAAATCACCTGCGTCATTGTGACACAATTCCTTCAATATTTAGCTCCACAGCTATCTCTATGTCTAATTAAATAGTCAACAAATTCGAAAGACCCACCATGTAGCGTGGCTGAGGCACGTTAAATCTGTTGGGCTCCAAAGTCCTCCCGTTGGCGGGGTGTGGAAGTTTGGAGAGGGAGGAGTCAACTCAGGTGTCGCAATCGTAACTCAACCGAGGTTCAAAATTACGTGGTCCTTAAATCCATTGTATTTAAAGTAACGCTTGTTTCAATAAATAGTACTAAATGTCTTTTAAGCAAGTGGTTGGGATGTGATTGTTTATTAAAGTCGCTCTGAGAAACAATACGAGTACTACTGGCGAAAGACCACAACACGTGGTGTGGAGTTTGAGCCTCGGTCAAGTGGCGAACGCAGTACCTGAGCTGGTCCCGCCTTCCTCCAAACTTCCACACCACGCCATTGGGATGACTGTGAGTGTAAGTGAGTGATTGTAAAGGTTATTGGTGCAAGAGCCAGAAGTGGCTATGCTGAGCCAAACAAGATTTAACTGTGGTCTAGACGTGAAAAAATTGAAGAAATGACAAAAATTGATTGACAAGAAGGAGGGTCGAAAATAGAGAAGAATTGCTAGGATATCTCGGGAGTGCGTCACCCGTGTTTACCAAACACAGTAAACCCCATAGGAAAGAAAAAGATCATTAGGGTGCCTCGGGGTCATGATGCCCTTACTTATCTGAAGAAGATAAGTCCCCGAGGTTCCCTGATATAATACCTAGGGGCAGGGTGCCCGGCTATATCCCCAGACGCTGGGTAACCATTTTAGTCGCCTCTTACGACATGCATGAGCTACAGTGGAACTATTATGTCATTCCCGGTCACCACACGGGTCCCAACAGGAGGACTTTGAGCCTCGATATGTTTAATGTGCATCAGCCCTACCACATGGCGAGTCTTTAGTGGCATCAAGGCCCGAGCCCCCAACTCAACAAAAACAACGACTACCGGGAGTCCTGTACCATAACCACTAGGTTACCGCGGCCACCGCTTTTATACAAGATCAGTCCTCGGTTGGTTGGTTTTATTAACGTCGCTCAAGAAGAAACACGAGGGCTATTGGCAACGGACCTCGTAATTTTGAACCTCGGTCAAGTTACGAGGACGACATTTGAGTGGGCACCCTCTCTCCTAACTTCCGCATCACGCCAAGGGAGGACTTTGAGCCACGACAAATTTAATGTGCATCAGCCCCGGCTATACGGTGGATTTTTGGTAGCATGAAGGCTCGAACCCTATACCTGGACGGAAATGTGATGGAAATATCGAACTGAATCCGTTGCCATCATCACTAAGCTACCGTGGCCACGATCAGTCCTTTCAAAAGTAGATATTGGTAATTAATGTTTTTGTTCTTAATAACTTTGTGACTAGTGCATGATCGATTTAAAGCGTGCGCCTATGCACCACAGTGTGCACATATTCCGATTCAATCAACACAAAGCCTGCTTGTATTTAAAAGTTTGAACCGTTCATAACTGGTTTTGCGGCCTCCCCGACTAGTCACTACGAATGTTCGAGCATGGTGTGTTGATCCTCTAGAGTTTCCTACTTTTCTTCTGAAAGCTAGATTATGTTTTTAATTGCATGGAATAAAATATTTTCGAATAACTGGGAAAATAAGTAATGTGTCTGTGAGATTTCTTTCTTTTTCTGACTTCCGGCAGCATTTATAAATATTTATCAAAAATCCGAAAAACCAAAGTACATTATTGATTTTTGAGAACGGAAATAAATGTTTTTGCTTTCTGTTTTTCTGAAAAGGGAGCTGTAAGCAATTTTTTTTTTTCGAGAAGTGGTGTGGTAAGCCAAAAACGGTTGCGTACCTATTGCTTCATATATTGTCTTTTAGACATTCTCGAATACGTCTGCATTCGTCGCGAGTTCCTTCCAAATCATGGTTTTGAATTTCAAGAACAAAATGAAAAGGAAAGTGAATTCTAAAAATTCCTTTCGTTCACGGCCTCTACTTGGGTGCGATTATCGCCCATTTGTGGGGTTTATAGCTCATTTTTGGCGATTAACGTGACGTATGGAGAAAATCAAGGGATTTCAATGATTGTTGAAACTTACGTCACACTGAGAAGCAAAACAATGGCTGTTGGCGATTAATTCAGAAACTCGGTCGAGAGACGAGGACGACAACAGAGTTGGCATCTTCCTCTCCAAATTTCCGCACATCGCCAATGAAAGGACTCGGAGCCTCGACTGATTTTAAGTTCACTTGCTCCGCCACTGGTAGGGTCTTTAGTAACATCACTATCCGAACCCACAACTTTAGGAGTGAGTGAGTGATGGAAGTCTTATGGCGCAAGAGTCAGATATGGCTCTGCTACGCCAAAACAAGGTGCTACTATGATCTAGATGTTGGTAAAAAGAAAAACGGAAATTTAAAATGATTGACAAGGAGGATCGAAAATGTAGAAGGATCGCTAGAATATCCCGGGAGCGCGTCACTCGTATTTAATAAAGACAGTAGACTTCAGTGGGAAAGAAAAAGATCACTAGGGGGCCTCGGGGGCGTGATGCCACTACCTACCTAAAGAAGACAAGCTCTTGAGAGCCTGCGACTGGAAGAAGTTTAAATTTAGTTTTTATTAACGTCGCACTAGAAACAACCCGAGGGTTATTGGCGACTAACCTCGTAATTTTGAACCACAGTCAGGTGACGAGGACGACACCTGAGCTATTACATCCCTTTCCTAGCTTTCACACCCCACCAACAGGAGGACTTTGGGTCCCAACAGATAATAACTATAACAACAGAAATTTAATATTAACGTATCTTAGAATCAATAATTGCTATTCAACATCTCAATTTCCTGATGCGTGACGTGGAAATTGCAGAAAAAAATAAATATTTACTTCCGGTCTATATTCATCGCACTCGCGCTTTGTGAAAAAAGCTTTGTAAGTTTTCATTTGCGTCATGTTTATTTTTAGGCGTGAAAATTCTTTAAGCCATTGCAAGTTTCAGTTAAGTTCTTATTAGCGTCGTACTATAAGTAACACGAGGGCTATTGGCGACGAACCTCATAATTTTGAACCACGGTCAAGTGACGAGGACGACATCCGAGCTGGCACATCCCTTTCCTAGCTTTCACACCACACCAACGGAAGGACTTCAGGCCCCGACAAATTTAACGTGCTTCAACCCCGGCTACACGGCGGGTCTTTGGCAGCCAAGGCTCGAACCCGCTATTGAACGAAAACCGCCGGTCACGAATCCGAAACCATGACCAGTAGGCTATCGCGGCCTGCGACTGGAAGAAATAACATCAGCCGTGAGTTCACAACCATGTTCTCTAGGCTACAACGGCACTGATAAATCCAAGAAATGCGTGTATTTTAATATACCCACGATTTCTGTTCGAAACTTTCAATTTCTTTTTCTGCATATAACGTATTTTTCCTGCTTTGTCTCCTATATTTTAACTTCGGATAAAAATCTATTTCGCATCAACAGAAAAAAGTTCGCATTGATTGTGCGTAACGTATGACAAAACTGCAAGACCGCCCAAGAAACACTTAACCTCCGCGCATTCTTCAGAAGAAAAAAGGCTCTCGAAGACACACAAAAGCTCCGCGTTAGGAACAGCAGTCGAGAATGTTACAAAGTCGCAAAACAAGCGACAAAAACTGCAACTGTCACACATCTTGCGCTTTTTCCTGTTTTATCTCCGATGCATGAAGAAGACCGGGCGACTTGCCAAACTTCACCTCAGTAGAGGCATCGAAAAACGACGCCGAGAAAAATGTAGGAAATGGCGAACACCGAACGTGACTATTGCATTCATTGCATTTTTTGACGAGCACAATGCATTGCTTTTTCTGTTTGTACTTTCGGCAAATAAAAGATTTTATTTATTTATTTTTTTAAAGGGGGGGGGAGAAAGAAAGAAAAAAAAAACCTAGAATAGAACGAAATGGGGAAATGCGAAATAGCGTGATTCTCGAGTTGAGAATATGACAGAAAAATACCTTAAATTTGTTTGGAACACGTGATATTATACCGCCGAGTAAGCTAAGCCTAAATTTCGTGAGTTAGAGACAGTTTTTTTCTTTCTTTCACCTGGTTATGAATATGTAACCCTTCTCAACTATTACTCGAAGAACTGCGAGCCGAATTCGTACAAACGTGATGACTTGAAGAAAAATCGGGAAGAAAATTATGCTTGACTAGAGGTTTACCTCTTATAGTTAAAGGGGGAAATACATTAAAAAAATATATTAAAAAAGAACAATTTTCACTTTACTTTTATATATCTGATTATTTCTTTGATTTATAGTCCTCGTGTTGCTTCTAGTGCGACGTTAATAAAAACTAAACGAAACTAAACTTGATTTTGTTAGGTTTTATTACGGTCGCACCAAATGCAACACGAGGGCTATTGGCGACAGACATCATAATTTTGAGCCTCGATCAAGTGACGAGGACAACACCTGAGCTGGCGCCTCCCCCCTAACTTCTACACCAGCCAACGGGAGGACTTTGGGCTCCGACAGATTTAACTTGCATCAGCCCCAGATACACGGTGGGTCTTTAGTGGCACAAGGCTCGAACCTGTGACTCGTCGAAGTCCGCTGCCATATTCAGTAGGCTACCGCTGCCTTTCTTTGATTTTAATTTTGCATTCGCATGTTGTTAGTTGCGATGGTCAAATAATATAAAGGTTACGAGTGATAGAATAGTTAGATTGGTTGGTTCTTATTAACGTCTCACTAGAAGAGACACGAGGTAATCTCGTAATTTTGAACCTCGGTCAAGTGACGAGGACGACACCTAGCTGATACCTTCCTCTCCACGTCAACGGGTGATTTAACGTGCCTCAAAACTAGAAGGGTCTTTAGTGGCATCAAGGATCAAGCTCTCGACTCGAAGAAAACCGCCGCTGTAGGAGACCAATAGTGTCGTCCTCGTCACTTCACCATAATTTAAAATTACACGATTATCACCAATAGCTTTGTATTAATTCTGGTGCGATGTTAATGAAACCAAACTAAACAATTATTCCTGCATGAAATCCTTGCTGGAGTTAGGGCTGGAAAATGACCGCAAAGCTCTCGATAGCCTAGAGGTCATGATCACGAGTTCGCGAACAAAGTTACTCCAGTCGCATTACGGGTTCGAGTTCTTATTCCCCGAAAGAGCTGTCACGCAGCGGGGTAAATGCATGTTAAATCAGTCGAGGCTGAAAATCCTCACATTGTCGGGGAATGGAAATTTGGAGAAGCGGGTGTAAAATTTAATGTCGTCCTCGTCGCTTGACCAAGGCTTAAAATTAAGAAGTCAATCCTCAATATCCTACTTGTTGCTTCTGAGTGTAACGTTAATAAACTATCAACCGATCACAGCAATCACCATGCAGACTACATCAACTCCTATATTCAGGAAATCATCAAGTGGTCATTAAAAAAATCTTTTTTGATAAATTTCGATTAGCTGAGCAACTATTAATTATTGTCCATCACTATTCTAATTTTAACAATTACGCCTTCTCGGCATGATAAGCAGCCCCTAAAAAAACAAGGACATAAGGGCTGAGTCGTATGACATGTTTCGTCGTTTGAATAGATAATTTTTCACATGAATTTACTCTCAATGCCCATTAAACTATTTTTATTGCTATTATTGCTTTTGAAGTTAATAGTTAAATTATCTTATTGGGTGGACACATGATTATTCCAATGAGATGACGACAAAAGCTCGGAATTTTCCAGAGAGCGAAAATATTTACTATTTTCAACAATGTTTCCAATGATTCGGAGGCGTGTGTGTAAGACGTATGTTAAAAATTATTAGTTTGAAATATCGAAGGTGGATTTTTTTTTTTTTTTTTTTTTTGATCGAAGGGTCTGGTTTTTTCCTTTTACACATTTCTAAATTTGGATTCTTGAATTCGTAGAAACGAAATCGTAAACAGGAACTGTTCTAGATATTTATCTTGAAAGAATAAGAATTCTATGTCGGAGATATTTTCTCGCTTGCAAATAGATTTTTTCCCCCGTAAGTCAAACATTCAACCTGGCTCTTGTGCTACCCACTCATTTATATTGTATTGCAGATCTGAAAAAAAGACAGGAAGCACAAAAAAGACATTGTATCTTTTTCAAAAAATACGATTTTGTTCCATTGGGAATGGAATTTGAAAAGAACTGCTTTTTGCTCATAAAATACTGCAAAACAAAAGAAAATAAATCATGAAGTATTAAATGATTTATGAAAATAATAATAATAATAATAAATAAAAAAACGTAAGAGGATGTGGGTTGACTAGATTTGGACACAAAAGGCGGGAAAAAAGACCATCCAGTCTTCCAATTCTTGTTCAGAATGAGTACTTTTATATGTTTCACATTTAATACAAGAAGGCATGTGATATTTTACAACGTTTTTCTGAATTTCACTTGGTGTGTGTGTGTGTGAGTGAGTGTGTGTGTCATCAAATTTTCGATCGTTAATTTAACCAACTTCCCATCAAGCTAGAGCTTTGAAATTTTGGGAATCGTTCGTACTGGCCTAACAATGCAATATTTAGACGTTTGCGACAAGTTTTAACTAATATTTCAATAATTTTAATAAGTCAAAATATTCTTTCCTCTCGGCGCTTTTAGGATTGAGGAAAATTTTTTTTCCCCCTCTGGGAATACCGGGCACTCCCCACACCACATGACGCCTCGTAAAACTATTGTACTCACAAAGGGGAGATACTATCTCCCCTTTACAATCTCCGAGATAGTAAGGGTTGCTGACTTTTAGTCAATAATCATGAGCAAGAAAGAAAAATTCCAATATTTGGCACCATGTCTTATCACAATAATTTTTTCTGAATTCTGGTTCCCATTTTTTTTTTTTAATAGAATGGCTTACAAACTTTCAAATACATGTTTTGATTTTATGAGTATTATGAATTTTTTAATACGCTCACAAATGTCTCTTTTTTAAGTAAATTTTAAAGTTCAAAATAACCAACAGTTTTAACTAATATTTCAATAATTTTCTTTAATAAACTTTGCCACCATATAAAAACGTTGTTTTTAAAAACGTTGGTTTTTATATCGAATTATTTATTAATTATCTCTTCCTCCTTTCCCTCCTCGTCACTTGACCGAGGTCCGTCGCCAATAGTCCTTATGTTGCTTCTAGTGCGACGTTAATTAAACCAAAAACCAAATCCTCCTTTCCCTCTCTTTAGTAGTAAATAACAGTCTTGAAACATTCATGCGAGAGAATCAAAGCTGTGCAAAAACAGAGTAATTAAAAAGAAAAAATTTCAATTTAAACATTTGGTTTATTTTCAAATAAACGCATTTAATACCCTTGGTTGCGATAAATTCTGTACCTTTGGTTAGATTTATTTCACATAAAAACCATTACCATCATTCATAAAATTTGTTTTCCGGAAGTAAAGGTAGCCGCTGTAGCCTACCCTCATGATCGCAGACTCAAGGTCAAGTTTTCATCGAGTCGTGGGTTCAAGCCCAGAGAACACTCCAGACTCGCCGTGTAGCGGGGCTGAAGCACGTTAAATTTGGTCAATATCTCATTGGCGTGGTGTTGAAATTTGGAGGGGTTGGTGGCAGCACAGACATCGTTCTCGTTACTTGACCGAGGTTCAAAATTTCAAGGTTCGTTGCCCATAGCCCTCGTGTAGCTTCTCGTTGTGACGTTAATAAACAAGCGCAAAGTACTCACACTCCGGAAGTAAATCTTTAGAGATTACAATGAACTCAAATATATCACTAAAGAAGTAGATTATAAAGGGGGAAACATAAAAATGATTGATACAACTCTACAAATTTGATAAAACACTAACCTCGCACTTAGAAGCAATTCGAGGTCCATTGGTGAAATGTTAAGAGACTGCAGCGACTCTCTTCTACAACAGCGCCAGATGTTAGAACGCCTTACTTAACTCGCCAGAAGAGACGTCTTTTCAGCCTAGTTGTTTAAGGCATGACAAAAAGCAACCTGTCAACTTTTATTCGGACCCATTGGTCCAGGATTCGAAACAGCAGCGACACTTTAGCTCACCAACAACTCTCCAGAAGTTAATATAATAATTATACGTCTTTTCAGCTTAGTTGATAGGAGCGCATTCTTCGGACCCGCTGGACAAGGGTTCGAAATAGCTGCTGCCGGCATTCCACGGCCAATAGCACTCTCCCCCCTCTCCGGAGTTGAAAAACATACCCCGATGTCTCACAGAAAACGCCTAGGGCCGAAATGATGACTCTGGACTTGAACACTAGATAGCAGCACAGCCTATCCCTACTGATTGCATATGTGCCCGACGCAAAAATACTTGCCTCTGTACAGATAAATCAGATTAGTGATATTCTGGCGCACGTTCGACGAGACTCGCCACTCAATACGAGACAGCCGATGACTCGAATGGAAACAGGTCCCAAGCAAAAACTCAATGCAACAGGGAGATGGATGAATATCAATTGCAGTAATGGCTGAAAAAATTAAAAAAAGCAACCTTCTGTACAAGATATCAATGTTTCTCTTCGTATCATCGCAATGATACTGGAGGGGGAGTATGCAGCGACTCTCTTCTACAACAGCACCAGAAGTTAAAATACCTTAACTACTAAACAGCCAGACAAGACGTATATTCAGCCCAGTTGGTTAGGGCATGACAAAAAGCGACCGGTTAAGGGTTTCCTGGACCCATTAGTCCAGGGTTCGAAACAGCAGTGGCATCTAAGGTCAACAACTCACTCTCTCCCCCTGCATGGGGTAGAATAACATCCCCCGATATCTCGTCTAATGCCGAAAGACCAAGCTCACCCAAAAGAGCTTAGAAGTACATACTGGCTCTGGAATTCATCCACCCCCACACTCAATATTTATTGATTTATTGAAAGGCAATTTTTTTTTACAAAATAATGTAGGCTATACAAATTTACCAATACACATTACAAATTTTCAATTTATACAGTTCTTCTCACAGTCAAAAATAAATATTTATCATCCAATATACATACAGTTATACAGAGTTCTTCAAAGGTGGACATATATATTACTTTAAAGAACTTTTGGAAATTGCAGAAGCGAAATGAACAAGGGTTCAAAACATTCTTGTGGATAATATTTTGATATCTATTGAATTAAAAGAATATTTTAAAGGAGATAATAGCCTTTGTAACTTTATATCCCATAAAACCTTCTAAAATACAGCACAAAACAAAGACCTTAAGAATATAGGACAAGTTTTTAAAAATTAGAACCCATAGAATCGACGTCAAAACTGTAGAAAAAAGGGTCAAATCTCATCCAAGGGATTTGATGACGGATCGCAGATGTAATCTTAATGCACGATTTAATTTTATAATGGATAGAAGGATTCCAGAGTGGAACCATATTTTTGGAGATGGAGAGATTAAATGATATTCTTTAGTTAGAGGGCATAAGAACACGTAATGGTCAGCATCTATAACAGATTCACAAAGGCAATTTGGGGTGTTTTTTCAATATAAAACGAAGTAAATAAGAAATAAACAGGCCATGGTTAGTTAGAAATTGTGTTATATAGCTTGAATGAGGATTGATATTTAAGTTAAATTAGAGTATGTAGGATGTGTCCCGTAATGTGTGTATCCCATAAAGTGTCAATAGCGATAGCCAAATATGGCTATGCTACGCCAAAAAAGCTGTAATTGTGATCTGGACGTTTGTTTGGAAACAAAGACAGTTAAACCCGTGGGAAATGATAAAGATTACTAGAGTACCTTGGATGAGTGATGCCCGTACTTATCTGAAGAAGATAAGCTCTCGAGATCGGATTTGACCGGTAAGCCGGTATTAGAGTTTAATCCCCAACCCTCCCAGTAAGCAAGTAATCTATTTTTATTGATTTTAATGATATAAGCGCGAGGAGTTAGAACATTTCCTCTCACTCAAATTTGCGATAAATAAAAGGAAAGCATATTTTCTTATTGAATTAAGAGACATGGATTTGTTGATAGAAATTTGCAAACTTTTGGTGACGAACTGCGTAATTCTGAACCACAGTCAAACGACGAGAGTGAGTGAACGTGGGTTTATAGCGCAAAAGCCAAATTTGACTATGAACAAAAAACCTACTAAAAGAAGGTGAGCTACTGAGGAGGGTCAAATGACGAGAATGCTATCTGAACTGGCACCCCACTTTCCAAACATCCCCACCATGTCAAAGTGAAGACTTCAAGCCCCAATTTAACATGCATCATTTATCATGCACGACGGATTTTGTTGCTTACGTGTTGCTTCTAAGTGTTACATTAATAAACAATCACTCACTCCATACCTACTCCATGACAATGTCAGAACTTTTAATCCTTACATATATTTATGTATTAAACCAGGTTTTTGCGACCCAGAGGAATTTATGAGCTGCTTTGGTAGCGTACTTTATTGCGGTGAGCTGCATTGTATGTGTGTTTGTGTGATGAATTCGATTCATCACCTTTTAATTTTGGTACTTTTAATGTCAATCCTAATTAATTCCAAACGAAATTTTCGCACTGACAACTACTTCTACTTTCACTCTCCAGTCACGGGAACCGATTGGTCCTCCCGAGTTCCGTTAGAGAAATCGAGAACATTCTGCAATAAATTAAAGAAAATTAAAATTTATCGAATTAAATGTATTCATATGAAACATCATTTAAAAACTAGCGATCAAATGATACCGAGCAATCATTCTGTCTGGACTCAAAAACTTTTGGACCGAATATGTTGCTTTCCGTGGACAAACCGGCCGTCGCTGCTATTCGTTCGATTGATCTGTGCGTCTCATACCCACCCCGCATCTAATGCTCACTCTCGTTCTTCTGGTAAGTTTTCTGGTTAGGTATATATATTGTGCGTCATCTCCTCACTCAAGATGGCTTCAATGCTTTTTAAAAATAGCTCAACTTCGTAATTATTTCCGAACAATGTGGAAGAAAAATTGCGATAATAATTGAGTCAATGTACTGAGATATTCACATAGAAATGGGATATGATACGATTGGTTTGGTTTTATTAACATCGCACTAGAAGCAACACGAGGGCTATTGGTGACAGACCTCGTAATTTTGAACCTTGGTCAAGTGACGAGGACGACACATGAGCTGACATCCTCCTCTCCTAATTTCCACACCACGCCAACGGGGGGAATATGATACGAACGACTATGATAACTGTGGTCTTGACGTGAAGAAATTGAAGAAAAGACAAAAACTGATTGACAAGAAGGAGGGTCGAAAATAGAGAAGAAACGTTAGGGTAACCCGAGGACACGTCACCCGTGTTTACCAAAGACAGTAAACCCCATGGGAAAGAAAAAAAATCACTAGGGTGCCTCGGGGTCATGATGCCCGTACTTACCTAAAGAAGACAAGACTCTAGGTACCCAGGGGCAGGGTGTCCGGATATATCGCCAAGAAATTGGGTACTTATTTTAGTCGCCTCTTACGACATGCATGAACTACAGTGGGACTATTCTGTCATTCCCGGTCACCACACGGGTCTCGGGGTCCTTTTTATCACTCGACTATAGTTTTAAATTATGATTGCCATCGCCAGTAGCATTCGTGTAACTTTAGTGCGATGTTCATTCAAACTAAATGATTTTATTGTAATTTTTTTTATTGTAAAATTTTTAATATTAATTTAAAATATTTAGTTTCTTGGAAAGGTTCTTTTAAGATGTTGCATCTTGGTAATTGGATTAATAGAATATATTGAATAATTGTCTTGTTAACTTCGCACTTAAAAAAACCAACCAAGGCTACTGACGACGGATTTCGTCATTTTAAATCAAAGTCGAAGTATAATGCTCACCGGTTACTAATTACATCATCTTTTTTCCATTATAAGTCTAAAAGTATAATCACTAAATTACGCAGTCAAATGAAGATAAAGGGAGATAAGTCAAATCAATTTATCCTTCTTCAAGCTATGAATACTTTAAGCTCTGACGACTCTCTTCATGGCTACTTTGCCTAAATGGGTCTGAATCATCTCGTTTGTAATAATAAATTAATTTCTTACCGATTTACTTGGATTCGAGTAGGTAGAAATGTTAGAGTGTGACTAAAAGTGAAGTTAAATGCTGTTCCGAACAAGATGTAATTGTGATCTAGGTGTTTGAATAAAAGATAAAAATTGGTTTACAAGAAGAAGAGTCGAAAATAGAGAAGGATCGCTAGGATATTCCAGGGACGTGTCATCCATATTTAACAAAAACATTAAACACCACAGGGGAAAAAATGGTCACTGGTGTGCATCGGAATCGTGTTGCCCGCACGTACTCAAGCCCCTG
Organism: Nephila pilipes; assembly: GCA_019974015.1. Taxonomy (NCBI): domain Eukaryota; kingdom Metazoa; phylum Arthropoda; class Arachnida; order Araneae; family Nephilidae; genus Nephila; species Nephila pilipes. The sequence goes on from BMAW01111241.1 coordinate 67,634, forward strand.
AGAAGGTAGAAAATTGCTAGAATTGAGAATCTCTTTTAAGATCCCCCTGATCAATTTTTAGATTACGAACAGCTGGTTCAGACACGTCTCGCATTGATTCCCAATAGTCAACTAACTTCCAACATCGACATTAAATTCTTGATTGTTTATGCATGCATTTCCTCAGATTTATCCACTACATTCCATAACTTCAATCTAATCTAGATAAATCATGTTTCATTTTATTGGAAGGAATTTCTAATTCAAACACAATCGGAAAGAAACCACAAAGGGTTAGTTAAAAGGAGAATCGAGATAAAGCCCAATGTTACAGATCCGAAATTTTATTACCTCTCCAATAATAAAAAATAAGTTTAAGAATGAAAAACATATTGGCAACATATATTCCCGGGTAGAGCGAAATAATCAATACGATTAACAATTGTCTGTTGCCAAAACAAAAGAGAACTTTTATGAACAAGATATGCATGCATTTTTACTCATTGATAATAAAAGTTTGTCGATAAATATTTCCAGTATAGTCACGTTTCAAAGGTT
>BMAW01111241.1:83170-100174 GCA_019974015.1 Nephila pilipes
AAAAAATGATTTGTTTGATTGTGTAGGTTTTTTGAAGTAATCAGCAAAGTTACACAAAAATTGAAAAAAAAAAAAAAAAGAAAAAGAAAAATTAATAACATATTTGAGACTGCCCTGAATCACAAAATATTTGAAAAATTAGATTGAAAAGGAGAAATAAAATTTCAAATCCAGAGTTACGTTTAATTTGCTTCTATATTTATTTTTTATGTAAGTGCACGATGAAAACGTTCATTCAACACTCCGTGCTACCAAACGGTAACCCGCCCCGACAGAACAGCCCCTATACACGGCGGGTTCTTAATGACATCAGGAATGAGTAAATGAATGTATTTTTAATGGCTCTAGAACCAGATATGGCCATGCTGAGCCAAACAAAGTAAAACTGCGATCCAGACATGCGAAAAAGATGAAAAAATATAAAAATTGGCTGACATGAAGGAGGGTCGAAAACAGAGAAGAATCGCTAATGTATCCCGGGGGCGCGTCATCCAATTTTACCAAAAATAGCAAATCCCAAGGGAAAGAAAAAAAAATTCCTAAGGTGCCTCGGAGTCGTAATGCTTGAATCTACCTGAAGAAGGCAAGTCCCTGAGAGGCACCAACTTGGAGGACCTGTACACCGATATAAGCTCCAAAGGCAAGGAGCCCGGCTATACCTTCAGACATTGGGTACCCATTTTAGTCGCCCCTTACGACATGCATGAGCTACAAAGACACTTTTCTCTCACCTGGTCACCATACGGGTATTAGTGGCATTAGAGCTCGAATCCAATTTTAGACAAAAATAATACCAGTCGCAAGTTGGCGACCATTACTACAAGGCTACCTCTATACCCCCAGACACTGAGTACCCATTTTAGTCGCCTCTTACGACATTGCAAGAGCTACAATGGGACTATTTTTTCACACCCGGCTACTACACGGGTATTAGTGGCATAAGGGCTCGAACCCAGGACTCGATAAAAGCAATGCACACCGAAAGTTGGCGACCATTACCACAAAGCTACCGTGGCCGTATCATTCCGCCAGTGAAAAGGTTCTTCAAAGTGTCAGCAATCTATCATTATTAGGAATCGACAGTGTTACAACTGGCAATTTTAATAAAAACCTTAACCTACTTTAAAAAATAATTTTTTAATACTGCATTCTTCTTTCATTTTTTTAGCTGTGGGGCCGCCACAACCGTTCCTTTTCGCGTATCCCCCCATGGACTGTAATGGAGAATGCAAACCACCAATTGATATAAGTAATTAAATTTTATTAATACTGTAAAAGTGTGAAAAATTGCAACGGAATTATGTTTTAAAAGCATTTAAAAAGTTTGAACACACTCTATATTTATAGCTCTTTTCATTTAAAATATATATGCCAAGTTCAAGGGCGACAACTAAACATAGCGAACAAGGCCAAACTTTATGCGTCAACTGAAGAAACACAAACAAAGAATTTGCGAAATACGCAGTATTCAAACAATGCTGCTCATAAAACGAATAAAATACCAAAACAGAACGATCTTTTAAATGACATACCTTCCTTTCTATTTACTTTTAACATGCCACTGAAAATAATAGCATTGTTTGCACCTTACAACATGGCACGCGGACGACAAATTATTATTCTATTTTAGCACGGCTGTAATGGTTTGTTTTCAGGCACGCCCGTTTTCATACGGATTTTATTACACACCGTTGCCATGCACAGAAGTCAAATTTAGCACTAACATTACTCAACGTAAAATGTTGTTCTCTCCAGAAATATGGAGACGTCAAGAAAATAAAAACTGAATAAATAATTTGTTGGAAAGAAAGGATTGTGTGCTGGTTTCTTTTCCGTTTTGAAACCACACTTGGTATGTGGATTATATAATGAATTGACCAGAATAAATTCCGAGGAGGCGAGAGATGTTTTTTCAACACACCGCTGTAAAAGTCACCCAGGTGTTTAAACATGCATCTGCAGTGTGTACGAACGGTTTGTTCTCAAAATAATTCCCGGCTGCATATCATTATCTCCAGAAGAAGACTTGCGTGTGAGAATAGGCAAGTCGGTAAACAGATTCATCAAAGGTTTTATAGTTTGAGGACGTTTAAATTCCTGATGTGGTTGGTGAGTCTAAATAAAACGACTCAGGCGTGTAGAGAGGTATGAAAAGAATTTGCGGATGCTTGGTAGCAGTTGATAGTTTAAAACCTGACCGTCGAAAGAAAGAGAATTCATCGGAGCATTATGCAATTGGTGGACCATTTTCAAGGACATAACAAACACGGATGACGGGGAAGATAAGCTTGTCACTCATATATTCTGTTATATGTGTTTTTTATTCATTCTGTTTCTGCAATCGATATTTAATGATACGTGTGTTAAATAACACAGATCGGATGCTATGCCTTGATCCAACCCATTTCCCCTGGAATAGAAAATAAGTGGTTTCGCCTGATATCACGATGCGAGACCCAAACTTGAAACACATTTTGGGAGGGGAAAAAAATGTTATATTAAAATAAATTAGTGCGTTTTGTAATACATATGCCTTTTACTTAACAGTTTAATGTCAGATTAGCATTACAATCAATGATTTGATAGTTTATTAACCTGACACATTAGAAACAATGTGAAGGCTGGTGGCAACATACCTCATAATTTTGAGCCTCGGTCAAACCGCGAGAACTCCATATTAACTGGCACCACCCCTCCAGACTTCCACACCCCGACAAAGAGAGAGTGAATATAGATTTTAATGGCACAAGAGCCACATAAGATGGAACAGTGTCTGGACCAGTGGTGGTTAAAAATAGCGGTCTGCGAGACACATGCGGCTCAATTCAGGTTTTATTACTCACTTTTTAACTGGTCCCTTCGTTTGTTATTTAAATCGTTTCCATTTGAAAATTGCAAATTTTTGTTCCTGTGGCTCTATTGGAGATGCTGACCACTACGTTTTCTCTTGCCTTTTTACCAAAAGTTTTCATTTAAAATGTCTTGTTGTTGAAGCGAAACCTATTTGGCTGAAGTCCGTGTGTGAAATCCTGTATTCTTACGACTCGTAAAATTACCCAACAAATTTCATAAGTGTTTCAATATTTGGTTGCATTTCTAAACTTGGAATTTTCCACATTGTGTGCTTATAATTGGGTTCCTTGTTACAATGTTTTTATTTTTGTCTGGTGCTTCATTTATGAATTTTTCAATTTTCCCTTTTGTGTGTCGCCGGCATAAGTCATAATACCAGCATCTGTTATTCCCACGAAATCGTGACGTCAATGGAATACACATCGATATGCTTTCCCAAAACGTAGAAAGAAAAGAAAAATGAAAAGTATTAGAACGATGACGTCTCACTAAGCACAAATTTTTAGCTTTTTTTTTTCTTTTGATTTTCAGGATTATGTTTAATCTTTTGTTCTGTACTGTTATTTCTTACCCTTGACAGTTTCCCTTACTTTTGTGTACTGTTATTTATTACCCTTTATTGTTGTAAAAAATTGTAATTTCTTTTTCTTATTGCCAATAAATGCTGAGTGCGGGGGGTGATCGTCTCTCGGGGAGCCGGTTTGTAGCTCTAAACCCTTTGGGTGAGCTCAGTTTTCTTGGGCATTCTACATGCGACCCATCAAGATTTTTTTTTTTTTGTGCGGTCCTCCAAGACAGAAAAATTCACCTTTAACTGAAAATTTTCACCTGTGCGAAAATTAGATCTATTCTCAAAGCAAGCAGAAAGGAGGTAGTTTTTCATTTTCCTCTGTTAGGAAAACAAAATGCTTGATAATGTTTCTGCTAAGATTATGATCATCCGTAGGATGATCATGATGATGATAGTGAAGTCTTATTGGCGCAAGAGCCAGACGTGGCCCTGCTGCGCTGCGCCAAACAAATAATATTTATTGGCGCAGGAGCCAGATATGGCTATGCTGCTCCAAACAATATTTAATTGTGGTCTAGACGAGAAGAAATTGAAGAAAAGACAAAAATTGATTGACAAGAAGGAGGGACGAAAATAGAGGAGGATCACTAGAGTAACCCGGGGGGCGCGTCACCTGTGTTTACCAAAGACAGTAAAACCCATGGGAAAGAAAAAGATCACTAGGGTGCCTCGGGGTCATGGTGCCCGTACTTACATAAAGAAGGCAAGTCCCTGAGGTCCACTGATATAATACCCAGGGGCAGGGTGCCCGGCTATTCCCCCACACGCTGGGTACCTATTTTAGTCGCCTTTTACGACATGCATGAGCTACAGTGGGACTATTCTGTCATACCCGGTCACCACACGGGTCGTTTGGAGGATGAGGTCGCAAGATTTCAAATCTTTACGAAAATTGAGCTTAAATTCGATTCACTCTTATCCCATCGCTGCTGATATTGACACAGCACCTGAACAGCCGCAGCGCGAACCTATTAACATGCAGTCAAATCATACTGGGAAAGAAATGTTTAACGTTGTCACATTAGTTTTGTAGCGAATCACTTCTACCCGACTCTTGTGCCATAACTCAAATACAACTAACTTTAAAAGTCAATAACCTACGCAAGGATACACCAGTCAAGTCTCCCACAACTATTGATTTATCAATTTCTGTAACATAATGTCCAAGGAATATTTGCTCTCCGGGGTGACCCCTTGGATTAATTCAGCCATTCGACTATTATTGAACTGACACTCTCTTACCAAAATCTCTCCAGTTGAGGCTGTCTTGGTCTCTCGAATCCTCTGCGACCTCTATCGCCCGTAACAACTCTTGATATCATCCACCGTTTGTAAGGCATACACTCACCGCTAGTCCCACTCTCCCTCTATTCTCTAAATTTCCTTTTTCTTAAATACCGTCATATCTAACACATTTCACTTTATTTCCACCTGCCTCTAATTAGCCTTCTCACGTTTCATTTTGGTTGGGAAGAAATTGTTATTTCATGTAATCAATCTCAATTAAAGTCCTCAAGAAAATCGCTAATAGCCCAGCGTCACAGTTTATTTTTACAAATTTTTATTTCCTGAAAAACTTCCAAGTATGAAGAAATTTGCTTGGAAAATGTCCTCCATATTTGGGTCTACATATATTTGTGAGCAAAAATTTTCTTTCGTGAAGATTAAAATTTAAATATAAATGCTCTTTGAGGGACATTAAGTTGTAGCCTGTGATGAGCATCTCAACAAACAATTTCACTCCTGATTTTAAAAACATTCTGGAAAAGTACGATAGGGAACCTTTTGTCTCATCAAACTGATTCTAAAATTAAATGTGCTTGCAGTATATATAGATAATATGAAATTAGCACAAAAATAAATTGTATAAAACTGCCACAATTTCGTTTAATTTATATTTGTTGATTTTTACGGTGCAATTTATACCTTTTCTGAAATTCAGTTAACTAAGGAATGTAATCATTTTAAAAGATGTGGCTTCCACAAAGCGGCCCCAGAGCAGAAACAATTGCCCATTGCTGATCTAGACGTTTGAAAAAATATATAAATGGTTGACAAGGAAGATCGAAAAGAGAGAAGGATCGTTAGGATAGGCTTCACTCGTGTTTACCAAAAACAATAAACCCCAAGGGAAAGAAAAGAATCATTGGGGTAATTTGAAGTCATGATAACCCGTACCTTCCTGAAGAAGGCAAGTGCCTGAGGAGACACCAACAGGAGGACATGGAGCTTCAATGGATTTAATATGCATCTGTCCCACTACTCGGCAGTCTTTAGTCGAGCCCTCGACTCTAAAGAAACAATGACAGCCGCGAGTTCGTATCTATGGCCTCTAGAATACATATTTATCCAATACTACTCTGTACCATTAATAGCGAACCTTTGAGCCATGTGTCGAAGGTAACGTACCATTTTCAATGACACGCATTACTCACGGACGGTCATCGCCCAAGAGGAATCAACACGAAACAGACAAGTCCGGAACAAAAAATTAAAATAATTAAGTATTTGAATGTAGTAATTTACAATATTTAGGAATTAAATGGTTGCCAGCGGATGCAAATGGATGATTTGTAAATGCAGAATTTCAAAACAGCATTTGTCTCGAGTGTTTGTCGACATGAGATTGAACAGAGTTTCTGGTCGGTTAGTTGTTTATTAACGTCGCACTGAGAAGTAACACGAGAGCTTTTGACAACGAGCCTCGTAACGTTGAAACTCAGTCAAGCAATGAAGACGATACCGTAACTAGCACACCTTTCACCAAACAGTCACACTTCGCCAACAAAAATTTTAACGTACATCAGCCCCTCTGAACTGCAGGTCTTTAGTGGCATCAGGTCTCGATTCCACCGTTGGACAGAAAGAACACCGCCCACTAGTCCGTGACCTCTTTGAGATACTGGAAAAAAATTGCTTGGTGAAGGAAGAAGAGTGCCGATACAAATAGGAAATTTGGAGTGCTTGGAACTGATTACCGAACACTTTTCACAACCTGAAATATCTGGCGATGGCTTTACTATCAATTGAAACTTTACGCTCAGTGTTAAATAATATTAAAATCAGTAAAAGGAACAGATTATGGGTTGAATGAAGTGAGTACTTGCTTGCTCTTGAAGTGTCCAGTACACCAACTTTCAATTGAAGATTCAACAAACGTAATCCAACAACAAAAATAAATAAATGAATGAAACTAATTACTTTTTTTCCCTCACTTCTTCATAAATATATATGAACTTTTTTCTACTAACGCTAAAAATAGTACATAATGCATATTTCGATATGTGATACGGCGCTCGAGTTGAATTTTAACCCACCAAGCTCAAAATATTTCACAATCACTGTTCTAGACCATATGAATTCCAAACAATAACTTTTAAAAATACTAAAAAAATCGCTTTGAAATATTAGGCTGTTAACTGTTCCTTACAAACAAATGCTCCATAACTTCACACCGTAGTAGCATCTGGGGGTAGATAACTAATTGCACAGAAGGTGCCAATCACTCCGCCAATACAGAAAAACACTTTTTTCTTGGAACGCATAGGCATACAAAAAAAAAACACAAACATTCTTTCCATACAAAAGGGAGAGGGAGAAAGACCCATCTGAAAGGTGAAAGTGGCTGGGGGGAGTCGGCCCCACCCCCTTGCCGAAAGATGCGGAAAAGAACGAACACCTGTTTTTAACTTTCTCTTTCTGGGCTTCCGCGGTTCTAAAGAAGTAAGGTGTTATTGTGAATGGGGAAGGTTTGTAATTTGTTGTATAAACGTAGAATTTGTGGCTCCGCTTCCAAGAAAGGAGTTTGGAGGGGAGGAATTGTCCTTGAACAAGATGGGCTTATTGTATTTATTCAGAGGACTGGCGATGGTTTTGGCGAAAGATGCGGGATTTTTTTTTTTACAATAATTGTTTGAAGATTTTCCATCTTCTGTTCCGCAGTGTTTTATTTTATTTACAGAGGCTGGGAAAGGTGTTATTTATTATTAAAGTTTTGCATTCGTTCGAAAAGTTTGGATACCTCCCAAATTTTCGGGACGATTTTTTAAAAAGAAAAGTGTAGTTTTCTAGGAAATCCATACAAAAATACCAACTAAACTTAACATACAAACAGTTTTATCGAATTCGATAATCAATCATTGGCAAAAATTTGAGGTTTGTTAATAACTCTCAATGAAAATATTTTTTGGAATTTTTTTTTACTATGAGTACTTTTGAGTCTGCACTCAACGAAATTGATAACAAAAAAATTATTTTCCATTATATATATACCACAAAGACTTGCATATATGTGTATATATGTATATACACATATATGCAAGTCTGTGGTAGGTTCTGATTTGGTTTGGTTTTAATAACGTCGCTTTAGAAGCAACACGAGAGCTATGGGCGACGGACCTCGTAATTTTGAACCTCAGTCAAGTGATGAGGACGATATCTGAGCTGTCACTCTCCGCTCCTAACTTCCACATCACGCCCTCGGGAGGTCTTTGGGCCTCGACAGATCTAACTTGTATCAGTCTTCTTTGCAACATTTGGTAAAAAAAAAATTTAGAAATTTAATGCAATTTAAACAACATGCTCAAATGCACATTTTACATATAATTATTATGTCACAGCTAAATGAAAAAATGTTTAATGTAATTTTAATGCAATTCGTGAAATTAACTAAACAATGTACATTCCCATCACCGAGTAAATTGCTTAATAAAGTAAAATTAACAATAAATTATGGGCACTTATAATAACGACTGCAATATCATTGTACTTTAAATTATAAAACTAAAAAAATTAAAATTATCCCAAAATTATTTTCTATATTTGCATTTGATTTAAAAAAAAAAAAAAAAGAAAACCCAGACAAAACAGATGTGTAACTGAAAAACAAAAATATTTAATGGAAATGACTGAAAAACATTGTTCCTAAATTTTTTTTTTTATCAGCGTATTGAACCCGGATACGCCAAATAAAATGAAATAAAACAGTAGATATTGCACTCGGTTTCAATGACGTAACCAAAGAAATTATGCGCATAACCGTGGGATTCTTCTATCCCCCAAAATAATATTTTTTGTATTGCTAAGCGAAGAAAACTTACTACATTAGTTTCATAAGAAATTTTGATATATATTTGAAGAAATTTTCTGATTGTTTTGAATGCTTTCTTTCAGAGTATTTTCAGATCTTTCACTGAAAAATTCTGTCCTTTTTTTAAACAAATAACTGACACACATATTGTTATTACTCTGAAGTAAATATCATCTGAAAAACTGTGCTCTAATTCCTTAAAAACAAATATTACTTAAGACGAAATCCACTGAAGAGAAATCGAAATTCTTTACGTAACGTTTTCGTTTCTTCTATAATAAAACGATCAGTTACTTTCAAATTGATGTACTTTTTGGATTGAGATAGTTCCAATTCCAAAGAAGTCAGCTAGCAACCCATAGAAAGTCGCCATATAGTATGAGTTGCTTTCCATTATGGCAGCCTGTTTCTGCTCGACACAAACTTCGATAACCACATCCAATAAGCATCGCAATTTTGAACCATAGTCGGATGACGGTGTCGCCATGAGAGCAAACACCTCACTCTTCACATAAGGGTGTTAACTGCTTTCCAGGCACGAAGCGATTTCTAACAAATGAAAATCAGATAGGCTGTACTATAGAAACTCGTAGTTACGGTGACAGTTTTCTTTATTTTTACGTAGTAATGTATCGTTTGATCACATTTCAAATATTTATCCTAACTGCGTATATTTTTGATGTCTGCTTTCACCAGTAACGAACTTAATTTTCAAAAATACGTCGTAATAAATTTCTTATTGGATTGAAATAAAATATATGTCCAATACATGCTTTCACCACTTATTGAACTCAATTTTCAAAAATATGTCGTAATAAATTCCCCCCGATTTTTTTATAGGATTGAAGTGAAACAAATTTAAAATTAAGTATTTTATTTACTTATCGATTTATGTATTACCTTAAATCATATGTAAACCGGAATCAAGATATGGCTGAAAATAAATAACTTTATTCAGAATTTTCAAGACAGCTGTGAGGCAGCCATTTTTTTAGCCATGCAAGGGACTATTCCTTAAGGTGGATCACTTTTTGCGTACCAGATTTTTCGCTTTTTTATCGTTTGCTTCAATCTTAATTACATATAGCTTAAATATATTCAATTTAGTAATCTATCGTTTGCTTTAATTTTAATTACATTTAACTGATATAAATTTCAATTTAATAATTTATCATTTGCTTTTGTTTTAATATCTGACAAGTTTATTATAGTCTATTTCTCGATATTTCCTTGTTTACTTTAATTCTTATATTTTATTGAATAATTTAATAAAAGTTATTTTTTTTTTTAAAAAAAAAGGTACTTTGGGTGGCTAAATCTGTTCTTTGCAAAACTTTGCAGAGAACTTTTTAAATTTTTATTTTTAATTTACCTTCATAGCAGGAGTACTACGCCTTAGGATTTGCAAGATAGTGCTTACGTTGACGTACTGGAGTTTTACGTCATATAACTTTAGCACATTTATGACAGATTATTTAAAAATATTATTTTACATTTTACATCACAACAAAAATGTTCTAATTCCCTTTTTTTAAAAAGAAATATCGATGTTGGTAAATTTTTTTTCATTTAGTTTTACCAACCCTTGATTTCGATATTGAATATTGCGATTGTTCTTTAACCTCGCTCTGAGAAACAACAGGTGGGCTTTTGGCGACGGACCTAGGAATTTTGAAACTAGGTCAAATGACGAGGACCTCATTTGAGTTAGCACCACACTTTCCAAACTTCCACACCAGACCAAAGGGACGACTTGGAGTCTCGACAAATTTTATGTGCATCAGCCGCACTACAATTCTCGCCATGAGCTCGCGACCATGACCAATTGGATACAGCGACCAAACAATACTGTTGACAAGACCCAATCCAGTTTGAAGTCGTTTTTTTTTTATTTGAAAAGATATGTCCGAAGAATACGGAATGCTCCGAAAGCTGCACACGAAGGTCTCGGATATTATTTAATTATTGTTTCAAAATAACAACATATTTTGTTTACTATTATATATACAACTTGGTAATTATCAAAATCATAGTGAACGACCTCTTAAATTACAACGTTTTTCTGAATTTCACTTGGTGTGTGTGTGTCATCAAATTTTCGATCGTTAATTTAACCAACTTCCCATCAAGCTAGAGCTTTGAAATTTTGGGAATCGTTCGTACTCGCCTACAATGCAATATTTAGACGTTTGCAACAAGTTTTAACAAATATTTCAATAATTTTAATAAGTCAAAATATTCTTTCCCCTCGGCACTTTTAGGATTGAGGGAAAAATTCCTTTCCCCCTCTGGGAGCACCGGGCACTCTCCACGCAGCATGCGGTATCGTAAACTTTTTGTACTCACAAAGGGGAGATACTATCTCCCCTTTACTATCTACGAGATAGTAAGGGTTGCTGACTTTTAGTCAGTAATCATTCGCAAGAAAGAAAGTTTCCAATATTTGGCACCATATCTTATCACAATAATTTTTTCTGAATTCTGGTTCCCATTCTTTTTTTAATAGAATGACTTACAAACTTTCAAATGCATGTTTTGATTTTATTAGTATTATGAATTTCTTAATACTCTCACAAATGTCTCTTTTTAAGTGAATTTTAAAGTTAAAAATAACTAACAGTTTTAACTAATATTTCAATAATTTTCTCTAATAAACTATGCCACCATATAAAAACGTTGTTTTTAAAAACGTTGGTTTTTATATCGAATTATTGTATTATATTTCCTATCAACATTTGAAAAATGCATGGCGAAATTTTAAGAAAATAAATTCCATCCTGAAGTTTAACAATATTTTGGAGGTCTTCCAGCCATTCCGTAATTTACGAACGAAACATTCAAATCGGGAAAATTTAAATTTTAAAGCGATCGAAATGGGTATGATGATTTTCCGCAAGAGAGTGTGACGGGCACTTTTGTTATGCACGAGTAGGACGAAACGGACCGAGACCACTGAAGGACATGTCCTAGAACATAATGTAGGATTCAAACAGGTGACTCCAGTTTAACTCAAACTTCACACAATATAGTGCAATTAAAAAAAAAAAAAAAACAAAACTTTAACAATTTGGTTCTTGATACAATAAAATAACTTATGATGTTTGGCCTTCATTATTTGGTTTTTGCATCAACCTCAATCTAATATATTAATCAAAAACCACTAAACTTCATTTGAATATAAGTAAGAACAAAACAGATTCGTAATTTATTATTATCACTGTAGAATATCTCAAGGTCGCTCTCTCTATATTCTCAACCTAACTCACGCAATCTTAATTTATGATTTAAGTAAGAGCTTTTTAAGTAAGAAATTATACAGTCCACTCGTTCTTAACCCCTTCCGGTAAAATGACGAGTCTAGATCGTCATTGGTTTTTCAAGCCATACCGCACAATACACTCGCCTTGCCACAAAAATTACTGTTGAATATGATAATTAATTTAGTTTAAAATTTCTGGTGTACTGAATTTGGCAACACTTTTGTTACTTGTGGAAATATCTCGGATCACTATCACATTTTCTTTATCGTTAGAATTTCCTGGTAACAGGTCAATTGAAAAGTCCCCGGCCTACCATAGTAAAACACGTTTTTTTGGCAAAATTAGTTTTTTTTATTCAACATAATTCCCTTCAAGGGTGATACACTGATTATAGCGACCCTCCAACTTTTCGATACCATTTTTGTAGTACGATTTGTCCTTTGCTTCAAAATAGGCCTCAGTTTCGGCGATCACCTCTTCATTCGACGAAAATTTCTTCCCAGCGAGCATTATTTTGAGATCTGAGAACAGGAAATAGTCACTGGGGGCCAGATCTGGAGAATACGGTGGATGAGGAAGCAATTCGAAGCCCGATTCATGGATTTTTGCCATCGTTTTCACTGACTTGTGACACGGTGCATTGTCTTGGTGAAGCAGCGCTTTCTTTTTCTTCAAAGGCGGCCGTTTTTCGGCGATTTCGTCCTTCAAACGGTCCAATAACGCTATGTAATAGTCGCTGTTGATGGTCCTTCCTTTTTCAAGGTAGTCAATGAAAATTATTCCATGCGCATCCCAAAATACAGACGCCATAACCTTGCCAGCCGACTGTTGCGTTTACCCACGCTTTGGAGCGGGTTCATCGTGTGCAGTCCACTCGGATGACTGTCGATTGGACTTCGGAGTGAAAGGATGGAGCCATGTTTCATCCATTGTCACATATCGACGCAAAAACTCGGGTTTATTACGCTTGATCCTCTTCAAACACTGCTCCGAATCATCAACTGATCGTTGTTTTTGGTCAAAAGTGAGCTCGCGCGGCACCCACTTTGCACAGAGCTTTCTCATACCCAAATATTCGTGAATGATAGGATGTACACGTTCAGTTGATATCTTTAGAGTGTCTGCTATTTCATTCAATTTCAATTGACGGTCATTCAAAATCATTTTGTAGATTTTCTTAATGTTTTCGTCTGTAACAACCTCTTTTGGGCGTCCACCGTCTTCGGTGCTCATTTCACCACGTTTAAACTCAGCATACCGATCCTTGATGGTTGATTTTCCTGGGGCAGTGTCCGGAAACTCGGCATCAAGCCAAGTTTTTGCTTCAACTGTATTTTTTCCCTTTAAAAAGCAATATTTTATCAACACGCGAAATTCCTTTTTATCCATTTTTTCACAATAACAAAAGTTGCTTCACTCAAAATGCTATAATTCACAAACTAATACGACAGCTGTCAAATTTATGCACGCATCTTTTGAGGGTTAGGGCTAACTAAAACACATATGGATTCAATTCTAGTAGCGCCATCTATGTGTCAGGCCGGGGACTTTTCAATTGACTTGTTACAAGTCATGCCAAATTGTTGTTAGTCTGTAAGATTTCATTCTTGCAAACATTCAGTGTGAACATCGGTCAATATATACTTTTACTAAAGGAAAAACGTGTTGTATAATAAATGCCATAATGGATAAAAGTAGTGCAGAAACAAGAAAAACATGCCAAAGGAATTTTCAAAATCATAACTGAGAAAAGGAGAAACTCGAAGTCTCTCCAGTCGAGGTTTACTAACTTTTAGATGGTCTGACAAAAGGATGTATATATACTCAGCAGCAAACATTGTAATGCTGACATCGTGGATACGAGAAGAAAGAGCAAAAATGAAGAAGAGAAGAATGTTTTAAAACTAAGTTGTGTGATTGAGTACAATAATGGAATGGGAGGCGTCCAAAAAAATGATCAACAGTTGGCGTGTTTTCCGGCAATGCGAAAATATAGGAAAGGATATAAAAAATTATTTTTTTACATGTTTGACATTGCACTCCAGAATTCTTATATTTTATATAAAAAAAATCAATAATACCAAAAAAAAAATCGGAATTGCGAGCTTTCGATTGGACATAGCAGAGCAAATCCTACAAAAAGTACATTATAAAACTCGTGGGCGTCCTTCATATAGTCCCCAGCTAGGTTGCAGGCTAAAAGATGAGGACATTTTCCAGAATACATTCCTTCAACTCGGAATAGAGGGCCGCGGTAGCCTAGTGGTCAAGGTCGTGGACTCGCGACCGGCGGTTTTCGTGCAGTCGTGGGTTTGATCCTTGGCCGCCAAAGACCCGCCGTGTAGCCGGGGCTGATGCACGTTAAATCTGTTCGGGGCTCAAAGTCCTCCCGTTGGCGTGGTGTGGATCTTAGGAGAGGGTGGTGCCAGCACAGGTGTCGTCCTCGTCACTTGACCATTTTTCAAAATTACGAGGTCCGTCGCCAATAGCCCTCGTGTTGCTTCTAGTACGACGTTAATAAAAACTAAACTAATCAACTAGGAATAAAAGAAAATCTACTAAGAGGTGCCGTGTATTTTACAAGAACAAAATTAGAAATGAGACTCAGTGGCAGTGTAAGCAATCCAGGATTCCTGTGCACTTATCAGAGTGTTTAGAAAACTACCACACACTTGAAGAATATTAATTATATACCTTATTAAGGTTTTGGTTTGATGTTTTTTTTTTTTTTAATTTTACCGTATTTGATATTTAACAATATGTTAAAATGGATATTAATATGTAAGAACTATAAAATGAAACAAGTTTTTCTTAGGTAAAAATTAAATGGTTATTTCATGCTCATTTTTTCATTATTAAATCGTACCGGAAGGGGTTAATTTCGCAACTCGATTTGACAGTAACTACGTAGCTTACTACTTTTAGTAGCAGAATCTTCAATCCATAAAACTAACTGAAGAATTTTAATCTGAATAAAAAACAAATTCTTTAACCGTCAGTCCTTATCCTGTATCTGCTCTCTATTATGTGGCCGCGGTAGCCTAGTGGTCCTGGTTTCGGATTCGTGGCCGACGGTTTTCGTTCAGTCGCGGGTTCGATCTTTGGTAGCTAAAGCCCCGCCGTGTAGCCGGGGCTGATGCCCGTTTTATCTGTCTGGGCCCAAAGTCTTCCTGTTGGGGTGGGGTGGATGTTTGGAGAGAGGGGTGCCAGCTCAGGTGTCGTCCTCATCACTTGACCGAAGTTCAAAATTATGAGGTCCGTCGTCAATAGCCCTCGTGTTGCTTCTGTGCGACGTTAATAAAAACTAAATTAAACCTCTCTGTTATATCTGAATCACTTCACTTCTATCCATCTAATTAACCTAATCACTTTTCATTTCGGTTGGGAAGAAATTACAATTTTATGCAATTTGAATTGATGAAAGTCCCTGAGGTTAATGAAGAGAATATCCCGAATAGCCCATCGGTACGGATCACTATGACATCAAATCAGGATTGCATTACGCATTTTCTAATCCCAGTTTGCCCTTTGAGAAAATATCTATTCCAAATGAATAAGGGCCTGTAAGAAGTTCAAAGAGTAAAGTATCAGTAACTGCTGTGGCCGCAGTAGCTTAGTGGTATGGTCGCGGCTAGTGGTGTTTCCGTTAGCGTGATGTGGAAGTTTGAAGAAGTAGGTGCCGGTTAGGTGGCATCCTCGTCACTTGAGCGAGGTTCAAAATTGTGGGGTCTGTCACCAATATCCCTCGAGATGCTTTTCAGTGAGACGTCAATAAAAAAAAAATCACAAGTCTATTTCGCTAAAAAATCACTATCATTTTAATTTAATTCGTTAAACATTGGCGAGGTGTGGTAGTTTGGAGTGGGAGGAGCCAGCTCAGGTACTCGGCCGATAATCAAAATCACGAAGTCCGTCGCCAATAGCCCTCGTGTTGCGTTTAGAGCGCGTTAAGAAAAAACAACCAATAATTCAATACATTTCATGTAATTTACTTAATCTCGTTTCATTTGTTTGACAAGAAATTATAATTGCATGTATTTCAAATCAAAAAATGTCCCCGATGTAACTGAAGAGAAAACCGCGAATTGCCCGAAGTCACAGAGATCCGTGAAACAAAAAAACTCTTAAGAGAGCCTATTTTCCGCGGGCGTTGATGAAATGTTTAATTCGATACCTTGGATGTAATTGATAGTTTCTAAAGCCCAGTAGCAAAAGAGATTCTCAAAGAAATATGATCACTGGACACCGTCACAATTAATCAGTTCAAGAGCAAAAGCAATAGGTGTTCACCGCGAAGCAGAGGTAAACGGTAGCCCGCGGAATGGTTACCTTGAGTACAATCACTTCCTCCAAGAGCTTGCCAACGTTCCATTTCCGCATCTCCCGACGCCGACACGGGGACAAGGACGGTTCGGTTCCAGTGACCTCTCGGAATCAATTGATCTGTCCATATTGCAGTCGTCCTCCACTCCTCGCCTGTCGCTAGGTTCCACAATGCCTTTCTTGGTTTGTTGATATTGTTGAAACGCGATTGCTTTTTGTTGCCACGTGGTGAGTGTTGACTACGCGTCATTTGAACACACGTTTTTAGTGAGGTCAAAAAATGCGTCATTTGCTCACATCTGTTCCTACGTATTTTACAGTAAATGAGAAACCGAAATATCATCGCTATCTATGATGATTGACACTAATGAAATCCAGTGACAGATGGATTGCCATTGCGTTCAAGGTACTGCCTAAAAGATACGTGGAATCTCATTCGCATTTTAGTAATATAATACAACCTCGTTAATTTGAGGTTTTTTAACCCTCCTCTCCGGATGAGTTTGCACAATAAACTTTTTTTTTTTTTTAATTTGAAAAGCGTTCTGCAAATTTTGATATCAGCATTTATTTATTTCATCCACGAAATTTATCTTCTTTACTGAAATTTTTAACATCTATGAATGTATGACAGGAAAGGGAGGAGGGATCTTTACATGCGTTCTGTGCAAAATCTATACCAGTATAGACGTTAGTAAAACTAAACCGAATCGAAATTCCTATGTGATTCTGTGTGGAAGTGAAGTACCGGCAAATTTATCTTTATAATCGCTAGGCAGTGATTCAAAATCTAGAAAAGGGTTGCCGTTCATCCTTTTAGTATCAGCAGGTTTAGTACGACGTTAATTAAAAATAATTCGATATAAAAACCAACGTTTTTAAAAACAACGTTTTTATATGGTGGCAAA
>BMAW01111243.1:0-79840 GCA_019974015.1 Nephila pilipes
AAAATTTTTAATTTATATTCTGAAGCCAAAACTGATTATTTGCTTATATTATTGATCGGCATGACAAATTTATCAGGAACTATTGCTTCGACTCTTTTTGTGTTTTAAATTGGAATTTTTTTACATCAATTTACATTGTTATTTGCGAATTTGATCTATAAAAACAGAATTTTAAGTGGAAGATGTCACAAGATATACAACTCAGACTGCTATTATTGATTTATTTTTACTACAATGTACTCCCTCCACACACACTCGTAGTTCCATCTTTCCAAAATCACTTAAAGTACCTCATTACACATAAAATAATTTTTGTTTGGTACGAAGTATTGGGTTTTGTCAGATATGCAAATGAACATGTTCGAATTTCTAATATAATTGTAACAAGCACTGATAGTATATTTTTTGACTATCGTTTTTTTTATGATTGAATACTTTGTTTCTTAACAAACTTCCTTCTGTTAATTTAGATGTGAATTGCAAACAAAAATAATTTGCAGTGGAATGTTAAGATTGACTTTTTGTAATTTCTAAGATAATCTCTGTATGTTTTTCTACAAAGCATATTTAAGTTCAAAAGTACTTAACATTTTTTTCGATAGAATTAAACATATAATTCTAAGAATTCTATATGCTAAGGAATACTTTTTAATAATATATTTGTCTTTCAATTCGGAAAATAGTAGAATCACTTAGTAACTTTGGATTACATGCTTGATAATAGCATATACCATTGTAAGAATTTGTTTTACAATTTGGAACAGCTTTTTCATATAAATTTACTATTCTTTTTGAAAAAAAAAATGATTACCATATATCTAAAACTTTATTTTTTATTAATATTATATGAAATATATTTTACTATATCAAGCAAATATTTGACTGGATTCAAAATTTAAGTTCAACAAAAAAAAAATTCAGCAAAAATTGCAAAAGTAGGGTAATAGAATCACTTGGATTGTCAGAATATATAGAGTAAGAATTCTTCTTGAATCTTTCTTCTGTCGAGAGTACTACTTTTAAAAATTCCCAAATTGTAGGATTTTGTAGTTGTTAATAAAAAATTCAAAAAAAAAAAAAATAGATTAATCTATGCATGATAAATGCATCTCTAAAATTTAAGAAGTTTCAGAAAAGTCTCAAAAATATTTTACATGTTGAAGAATTTTAAGAAGAATATCTCAAAATAAAAAAAATTTCTTTTAGATACATATTTAATTATGTAAGTTAACATAATTATTCTATCGTGAAACCTTTTCAATTGAACTTTCAGATGTCTAACACTAAATGCAGAGTAGTATAAATTATTCTTATAAAAGTTTTGAAAATGGCTTTTTAAATGAACTTTCATAATAGTCAAAATGCTTAAAACAAATGATATCTCGAACCTCCCCGAAAAACAGCAATTCATATAAGGTGTTAATGTATTATTAAAATTTAATTTTTCAAATTATTTTCAACTTACATTAATTTTCTCATGTTATGTTTTGCCAAACTCTAAACAAAAAAAATTTCTTTTGAAATTGCAATTTTTATAACAAATTAGTGAAGGTGATCAGGCAGTTTTAAAGTACAATTAAAGTTATTACTCACATTTCTCCACAACTCATGTTAGCTCTGTCCTTGACAACAACCCACAGCTGGTGGCATATATTGGTGTAGGCAAATCCCATTATTACTGAAGGTGCGATAAGTATCAGTAACAGCATGTACACTTCATAAGAGCGCCACAGCCACGGTTGGAACCAATTGCGAACGCACCAATATGCACGGTAACGCTCGCCTACTTCCAAATGAATCTGAAATGGGAAGAATTAATTTTTCAAATCATTATCAAATGTTTTTAAAGTCATTTTACCACATTTCTCATTGTATAGATTATACTTTTTCATTGTTATAAAAGATTAATAAGAGAATGGTTAAATTCTTGATTTTCAATTTACGTATTTTTAATTCATTGAAAATAAAGGCAGAAGATAAAATAAAAGCAATTCATGTTTTATTTTCAAATGAAAAAGAAATTTTTAACATAAAAATAAATAACCAAAAATAGGAAATTGAAAATTAAAGTAGAATAGAAGAGTCGTGACATCCAGGAACTTTAAAATAATGTCAACACTTACATCTTGAACTAACCAAACACAAATATACACATCAAATGTTTACTTGTTTTACAATTTTTTTTATTCACCTGTTTTACAATTTTTTTTATTCACCAGCATTTTCATAGGCAAGGAAATTAATATTTTAGGGCTTATGTGTGCGTTAAATAAACAATGTGGGTCATAACGTACACATCAAAAATTTATTTCCTAAACAATAGATACTTTTCCCAAACTATAAAATAGGAAAAAAGCAACTTTTGTGGTGTTTTATTACAATGGAATGTGATTCGAAAACCATTTTCATTGTAGAATAAATAAAAAAATCTGTCATGTAATAATTATTAGTTATTTAATATGTGAGTATACTCGCGCTTTTAAATGTTCACTGCAAATACAAAATTTAACAACGTACAACTAACCGTCGGAACATGTGAAACACACACACACACGCACGCACGCACGCACACACACACACACACATATATATATATATATATATATATATATTGCTTATGATTTAGTATTTTGTAAATTATTATTTGTTTACTTAAACTTAAATATATAATGAAAAATTAATCTTTTTTAAATTAAAGTAATTTTATATAATATTCAAATGTCTTTGTTTCTCTTGGCTCTAAATTTTGAGGATATGTTTTTTTAAAATCTAGCTTTGTGTTAAGAAAATACTTTAATTTTAACCATTTAGGTTATGACATAAAAATTTTGTGAATTTTTTTTTCTAAATATACATTTGTGAACATGCGGCTAACTTGAGATTATTGAATTAATTAATATGTATTTAAATGTACACAAAAGGCTTTAGAAAACGTGCTTGCATGTATAGAAGGAATGCAAAATATCTAAGGAAATTCGTAATCAAAAAAATTTGCCTATGGATGCTTTTAATAAAATATTTAACCAACTATTTAGTCCAAAAATATCTTGATTCTATGATTTGGGATAAGATGTACAAACAAAAAAAAATTTGGTTCGGTATACTCAGATATCTTTTCCAATCAAGCCAATTATTTTCCTGATTTCAAATAATGGATTCTTTAATCGTTCAAAATATTTTAAAAATTTGTGACTATAATGATAAATACGTAAAAATATAAGAACATAAAAAACTAATACATATGAACATATTTTTTCTTCCTTTTCTGTAACTTTTTTCAACAGATTACTCTTAAAAATTATTTGAGTCATACTTTATTAAAATATTTCATGAGAATAAGTAATGAAATAAACATCTGCAGTTTCAGTTAATGTGATGGAAGACACCTTTCTCAAGAAACTCTCAAGAAGAATACCCAGTTTGCATTTAATAATTTTTTGATAAGTTATATTTTGCTTTGGGTAAAGTGATTGTAGAGAAATTTAATGATTAAAATATTTATAAAAATGACGAGATTTCCTCCCTTTTTTTCTTTATTATTTTACTAAATACTCTTTCAAATTTATTTCCTATTTGTTCATTGTAACATAATTGATTTTTTATGATTAAACAGAAATATTTAAATATTAGAGGACTCTGAATTGTGAAAAAAAAATATTCGTTAATAATTTATTTTTTAATAAATTCATTCATAACTTATTTATTAAAATCGTTATACATAATATTTAATACTTATTATTTTTAATTTGCAGCTGAAGAAGATAAAAGAGATAATATTTTTCGAAAATTTTATATCACAAGGTCATAGATAACCTATATTTCATAAACATATTTCTTTCAAAAAATTTTAAAGAGCTTTTACAAACCTGAATGCCTGAAAATGGACATAAGAATTTATCGACTTATCATCTCTTTACAGATAAAGAATGAGACCGAACTTCCCCTGAGGGCTTTCATTGAAACCAACCAGATAATTTGGTTATCTCACGGGACTTTTTTTCAGTGAACCAAAAGAAACCTGTCTTCCAAAGATTTATTATGATAGATAATACGGTTTTTCTCATCACTCGCTCATATTTTCCTCCTTATGTGAAGATGAAAGAAGGGTTAATTTTTTGTAGTGAGCTTTCATAAAGGTATTTTGAACATAATGTTATAATTTCGCATTCAGCATTGTTAACTAAATTTGCAGTTATGAAATAGGCAGTAATTATTACTTCAGTAAGTTGACTTAAACAGGGAATTTAACTCACATGTACTTATTATGTGATTTAAGAATGCGGGCACGTGTTTTTAAGTACTTTAAGTGCTTTCAAGATGGTCGAGAAGACACTAAAGATGTTTTACGGTTGGATCGTCTTTCTACATAAAAAAAAAATGACAATATCGAAAAAAACTACTGATCTGATTCGATTTGATTGTCGGTTAAGTATTCTTGTGATTGCTGAGACTGTAGAAATTGACAAAGAATGCGCATGGCAAATTTTCCACTACCGTTTCGTTCCAGATTGTCTGTGAGAAGGTTTCTTGCCATGTACAGTATCCTAGAGTTAGACTAACTCCTTATTCGATGGATCTTGATCCACGCAACTTCCATCTGTTTCCTAAGGTGAAATTTGCATTAAAAGAAACAAGATTTGAGTCCGTTGGAACTGTGAAAGAGAAACGGCCCACGTCTTAAAAGAGCTGACGCAAGATTACGTCCAGCACTGCTTCGAACAATAGAAGATTCGTATGGATCGTTGTAGGGATAGTGGAGGAGTGTACATCGAAGGTGGTAATGAGTAAATATATATGACATCAAATTAAAATATTTTACGGAGTAAGTCTCGTGATTTGATATCCACTTCTTGTGTGAAGCCTAAAATAAGTTTCTAATACTAAATAAATTATGGTAACCGAACCCATCACAAAGTAAGAGCAACATAACTATTAGATTTATTATTGTATTCTGTTGTTAATTTATAATTTTAAAAAAGAATTATTTATTTATAGTTATTATTAAGGAATTTAAAATACAGGTATTTGACACATGTAAAATATTTTTCTTATCACGATTTTTTTAAATATGCTATAAATTTTTAATTCAAAACATTTTTAAAAATGTATAAAAAGGAAATTTATAACTTTTTTTAGACGTGGTCTTCAACACGTTTCACACTTTAATTAATATTTTGGAGACTTTAAATGAATTAAAGTTAATCGAAAATATCTCACAATAAAGGAAACGTGACTAATGTAAATTAGATTACAATTATTTAAGGGTGATGAGTAGAATTGAAGGAAGGCTTATATACGTTGTGAAGCGTTTAATACAAGGATTGATTGTCCAATTAGTGGTAAAAATAATAAGCTGTAGGTATCTGTTTCATACCTATGCTACTTAAGGAGCTATAGGAGTAATCATAGAGTGTATCTACAAAGGGTTGTGGCAGCCATACAAGAGTCCTTGCCACCTTCTCACCATGCCATGTGGCTCCTTCCTATAAACAACTTTCGAATTCCCATCTTGCCAAGATGGAAGCATTTATGAACAACTCATTTCTGCGCACGTGTGGTTATACAAATTGCAAGTATTCTGCTTTCCATGCAGTGGTATTAGTATTTATATCCGTGTAGCTATTTGAAAAACGCAGCACTAACAACAACAGCAGAAGAGGAAACATGAGTTATTACCTTTACAGATCCGATACCTGTATTTCACCTATAAATCGACGTGATTCCTTCTGCATCCGCTTAGATTTCCTTTTTTCCATCGAGAGCCATAACCATCTGAGTTCAACTTGGACCAAAAAAGGACATCTTGAATCAGAAGATTTAAAGTTCTCTCCTCGCAATTAATTGGACCAATAGCAAACATCTCAAATTAAAACATTCATAGTCCTTGCTGCGCAAATAATCTGATCAATAAAGGACTTCTCGCATCGGAAGATTTATGTTCTAGCTGCGCAACTAATCGGAGTGCGCTATGGCGTTTCCTGGATCTTGGTTGCTATCAGTTTTGCTATTGATGTTACAGACATTTGAACTAACTTCATTTTTGTAACATTTTTAACGAGTGAAGTTCTCTTTCACGATACTAACTCAAAAGGCTAACAAATAATATTTTAAATATTGAGCTATCCTGAATCTTTTGCAAATTTCTGAACTGAGTCAATTGAAGTGAGGTATATAGTTGATGCATCTAATTACGATTCAAGGTCAAGGATTCAATCCATCATGTATAATTTTTCTATATATTTGAATCCAATTGATTCTGTAAGATAAATATTTAGTTTTTATATTAAACACTAGATCAGAAGTGTGAATGGAACTTAGAGTAGTTTAGGCATTGAATGTGGTTTATTTAGAGACCTGAATAAATTAACTTATTTATCGACACATTGTGACTTTCTAATTCTTTGGATTATTGATTCATAACTATTTTAAATAACATTATGGAAGAAAAGTGAAGAAAGAAATATTGGATCATTACACAGTTTCTTTGATTATCGTGCGAAGTAAGCATTTCTTATACAAAATCTCTTTCGGTGTGATAGCCTTGATAAATGTGAGAGTAACAATAATTGTATGTAAAATTAACACTTCAGAAAATCCTGTTAATGTAATAAAACGCATTAATGTTTCATAGCTTATTAAATTTTGTAACCTTAATGACAGTGTATTTTAGTTTAAAAGTCTTCAGAGTATTTTTAAAAATCTGTATTTTTTTAAAGTTCAAACTATAAAGTATAAAACGTTATGGAAGTTTTGACAGACATAAACACACACACATACATCAGTATAACGTTTTATTACTTAAATCATTGAAATGTAAATATGTAAAATAAAAGCCCATAATTCTAGATATATAAATTCATTGCAAAATTGTACTTTTAATGAATAATACATTTTGTTTAGATAAACTATTAAGAAACCAAGCTCTTCCCAAATTTTATGTTTTTTACCCTTTTTAATATCAAAATACGTAAAGTCTCTAATAGTTATTCGTATAATAATTTCAAAAATATATTAACACAGAAAACACCGTTATGCTATGTACATATTACTGCATCAAATGATTCAAGACACTTATTGTTTCCAAAAAATAAGTATTAAGGTGGAAAACATATGAATCATGAGAAATATGATAAAAGATCAGCAGAAAGAGAGAGAAATATGATTATATTCTCATGTTTTTGATGTTAAATTATAACGTGTATAATTAATGGAATCTAATCCCGATTTAATATTTTAATGGGACACCTAATTTCATTTCATTGTCTCACGTCAACAATCTCCAAAAAAAGAATATGATTTCCCATCAGAAGTGTTTTATTCTTCATTTAAGTAAGAAAAGAAAGAATTCAAGCAATATCATTTTTGGAGACAAATGTGCGTTTTAAAACAAGTTGGAATATTAGTGACGTCCTATCTTACATTTAGTTCCTGATAAGCCACCTAAGGGGATATTGTTTTAGTTGGATTACATTCGGCATACTAGTTCACTTTTCAATTTTCTATCATTTTCTTTAATTTTAATTACATTTAGCTTCAATATATTCAATTAAATAATTTATTGTTTCCTTTAATTTTAATATAGGAAAATTTTACTATTGCGTATTTCTTGAATTTTCGTCGTTTACTTTAATTCTTATATTTAATTGATTAACTTAATAATTATCATAAAACAGCGCATCTTTGGTAGATAAATCTGTTGTTTGCGAAACTTTGCATAGAACTTTTTAAATTGTTTTTTAATTTTGTTCTCCATTTTTTCATTTCTACTTCTACGTCCCCTGGTCACTTTGGAAAGCATGCAAAAAGGGATATTGATATTTACTCCTTTAGGCGATAGTGATATCGCTATTTAGGAAGTGGTCGAAAAATTCTTTCTTAAGAATATTTCAGCCATTTTAATAAATTTCCTAAAGAGTTAATTCTCTTGTACGACCATAAATTTCATATAATTCTTAGCTTTGTGAGCATTTTAGTTGCAACCTGTTTAATCATACCATTTTCTGTTTATTTTTAATTAATTCTTTTAGTTTCAAGAAGAAATTTGATTCGGGTTTAAATCTGTAGCTTAGTTTTCTACTAACTCTGGAGCTGCTCAAGTCATTGAAGGTCGCCTAATGCATTGCACAATTACAATCTTTAAAAAATCTCTGAAGTAAATGGTTCAATGATATACGATTTGCTTTCTCTTAATCGCGCCCTATATTACTGAATTGAAATTACTTATCGGAACTGATTTATTTAACTTATTTGACTTAAATTATCTGAAAACTGTACTTCAAACTCTTCTCTAGCTAAATGAAGAAATCAACAGAAAAGTAACCCAAATAAAAAAAAACTTCTATTTTTCATGTTAATTATTTTTGTGTGAATTTATGGGTAAACTTTAATTAATGAAGAAGCAAATTATTTAATTTCTTCATTTGAAAGGTTTCATGTATATGCAAGCAAATCTAAGACATTCAATGCCATACATGTAAATTTAAAAATAATCATTTAAATATATTTCCAAAGTTTTTAATATAGGTTTAGAATTACTTTATTTTATAATAGCAAAATCAAACGTTACTTTATACAGTACTCAATAATTATCAAATTAGTACATTCTTCAATAAATACATTAAGATATAAAATATTGTAATACACTGGTCAGATAATTGTATTGGAACTATCCCATCTAGTGAGAGAAGGAGATTGATAGTTTGGAATCTTAAATATCTAAATCCTTATGAAATAAGTAATCCTTCATAATGGAAAATTGAATTAATCTACTTAAGATGAAAATATCCACGTTTAAGGACATTAAGTTTTAATTAGATTTCTTTAAGATTAAAAATTACAATACATTTTATCCTTCTTATACATTTATTAAAAAAATATAATGTTGTTTCAAGCTTTTGAATACGAAGTAATCTTGTAATCCTTTTTTAATAAAATGAGTTCATTAATATAAATTACACGGGTAAATTTATAAATAAAAGTTATTTTATACTTTTCATTTCACAAGTCTAACATGCCATTAAAGTATATGAATAAGCAAGATAGCAACGGAAAATGGGTATAAATTAACTTCAGGTTTAACGTAATGACTGTAATACTTTCTTCTCTCGAAAGTTTTTCTTCGTAATATTACTATTTCGGAGGAACTGGGTTTTCATATTTGATTACATTAAATATAAATTAGACGTTTTTGTATGTTGTAATAAGTTCATTGCTTTTATGTAATAAAAACAATGAACTGAAATATAATCCTGTTACACATACAGTTGATTTTAATAAATTATTTTGAACTTTTTTCGAGAAATAGCTAGTAAATACTAACTTTGACCAAATTAATAAATTTTATAACCCTGTATTACTTAACTAATTATTTCAGCTACACTAATTATTTCAGAAAATTAATTTGATAAAATGCGTAGACTCAAACAAACATTGTAATCAATTACCGTACTTTTGAAAACATTTAAAATGTATAAATCTCATCTTTAAACATAAAATAAAGCAAAATGACCGTTATACATATAAGCTTCTTTGTATAATTTGCTGCTTTGTGTCATTTTAAATCTAGGCCAAATTTATGATTAAAAGACAAAAGAAGTTACTTGAATTTTAAAAAAAGGGCATCGAGAAGATTTTCAGATTTTTTTTTTTAAAAAAGAAAACAATGTTTATAAATTTTATGAGCAAAATTCTAGTTTGAAAGTAAATCTAAATTTTTTAAGAGAAGATTACGAGTTCCGAAAAATTTGAGCTTTCTTAAGCCAAAAGTCAAGAGAATAATTTAGCAATAGCTTACAAGAATAAATCAGTTAAACAGCTTTCATCTCTTAACTCTGCAAAACGATTTAATGATCAGTTATAAAATTGAGAGAATATTGGTTACACACAAAATAAAAGTTGGTGGAATAAAACATGGACAAGTTTACAAGCTAGTGTTCAATAAGTTTAGAGCTTGAAAATCCTTTGAAAGGCAAATTTAAAAACATTTTTGTTATTGTTCACAATATCCTTTTATAAATCCTATTTTAACAATATCGAAAGAAAGAAGCAAACCCAGTTACTCCTATTCTTAATGTGAATAAATGCATATGTTTTAGTCGTAATCTTTCAAGAGTGACAAAAAGATTATATTATAAAGTTTAGTTTCGTCAAGTTTCAAAAGCATTTCAGTTTATTATGCAAAGTATTTGTATTTTTTAATCTCTTTATCATACAAAGGAAACGATGTTTTATTTGCAATAGAAAATTCAAAGTCTTTTTTCTAAAATTTGTTTCTACTTCTCTCCAAAAATTTATTTCTAACACGAACACAGACTCTACTAACAAGACTTTCTCACAGAAATGGAAAATAAACAAAATAGTTTCTGTCTCAGATTCTTGAAAAAATTTTATATTTATTTTGTATCAGTTGATTTCCTTTGTTTACACGTCTCAAAATTTTTTTGATTCTATAATGGAAGCATCTCCTTCCAAAACCCCAAAATATGTTTAGATTTGATAAGTAATGATTTTTTATTATTTCAAGAAATTACTTTTAAAATTTAACTAAGAACAAACTGAAGGAGTTTGGTTTGAAAATTGTACTTAACCATCTTAATTATAATAAGATAATTATAATTGTAATAAGTTTACTTTTTTATTTTTAATGTACTACATTGCGCTTTAACACAACAGTAGCATTCCAGACATCCAATCCACTACTTGTTATTAACGCCTATACTCTGTTTTAATAAATTAAATTTGTTGAGCCAAATCTAATTTTGAATAAATTTTTCCTTTCACCAGTACTGAAGAGGCAATTCTTATAATTTTCATACCTTTTAACTATATATAATGAGAATTTACTGAGAAGAATAAAATGCTGCATATTATAACTCAGTTTGCTAAAAATAGCCTTCTAAAATTCAGTTACTCAAAACAAGTTTACGCCATGTTTATCCTTGCATAATGTTAAGCGTTTCTCATTATCTCTTAACAATGAAATGTCTTCATTAATATAAATAGAACAACATGAAATTATTTTAATATTTGAAAACATGCAACTAAGATGTTTCATTCTTTACACTTACTTTACGGTTTAAGACAATTATTTACTAGCTTACAATATTTTATATGCATATTCATAAGATATTATATAATACATAATGTAAAACCAGCATATACACCCTACTTAATAATGAAAATTTAAATTTGGATTAAAACACATATATAAGGAACATTTAAAAATAATTAAATAATCCTAAATCAAAGAAAAAATATTATAATAATTATGTTTGTTTAAATATTAATTTAATCAGGTATAAGTTAGCTTGATATAATTCCGTATTTATCTTTTTCTTTGCAGCAAGTAATTTATGATAATTTGAGTAATTAACTTAATATTCAAATAGTGTAGTTCATTATATGAAATCATTGTGGCATTTGTATGAATTCATTTCTTATGTCTTAGACTTTTACTTTTTAGTTTTTAAAATTAAATTATCTCCTATATTATAGTTAAACCAATTCAATATACTATTGAACGTTTTTTAGAAAAATGTTTTGAAAAAAACTAATGTATTATTTGATTCCATTAAAATTTTAACAAAACCTAATTGCTTAGTTGAACCTAGTATATTGTAATGATTAACTGATTTCTTTCCTTAGTCTAATGTTTCATATATGTAGAAAGTATTTTCAAATTTAAAAAATAATTAATTAAAAATTTTATAAACCTTTTATTTTGTATCATTCGAATATTTATCGAAAGACGTAAATTTTATGCAGTTTAGATTTATTGATCAAAAAACTTTTTATGTAGACATGTTTTTAATTTTGGAAGGAATCGATTATTTTTAACATTTTGATATTTTTTTTGAACTTGAAGCTCCTAAAGAAAATATTTTTTTTGTTCTGTCTTGATACTTATCTTTATGAATTGTACCCTATTGGTTATAATATCTCAGAAAGAAATAATTTTCAAAGAAAAGTGTCAACCATACATAGAATACGATAAATAGTGTTTAAACCTAGCAGTCTATACATTACGAGTTCAGATTTGAATTCTACTTTAAATCATTAGCTGTATTTTTATTGCATGGATAAAGTTTACTTGTGTATAAGAGTTATCAGATCATTTATATGATATCTTCAACAATTAATTGGCTTACAACTTTCAATTTCAGATAGAAACTCATTAGTTGTTCCTAATTATATAAAATAAATTTAGAATTATCAACACACAAAAAAATTAAAAGAACTTTTATTTATTGATGCATACGAAAGGAAATAAATAATGAAAATACCTTGATAAATCTTCCATTGTATATAAATTCAATGATGAGTTTTATAAAGGTTAACTATATATATATATATATATGTATGAGGAAAGCCTGAAATATAAGTTAATTATAGTGCAATTTATTTATGTCATTATTTCTTGTGAATTTATTTAGTATTTAAATCAAAGGTAGTCAGTAGAAACGCATATCCTTAATTTTACAAGTTATATTTTTCATTATCTGTTCGCAATAATTATTTTAAAATTATTCTTTGGTTTTTAAATTTTATGGGAAATTGATGAAACAAGGAAAAGATGAAACTTTAAATTAATTTTATGATTTAAATATTTTAAGTGTTACTTACAAAATAATTTTTAGGTAATTACTCCTCCACTGTTGCCTTTATTTATTAAAAAAATATTGAAACAATTTATTGTAAGTGTAAATGAATGCATTTTGTTAATAGGAATTGATACATTAAATTTTTTAAGAAATGCTAAAAAAATTATAAATAGAAGTCATAAACTTTATAGACTTGTTTCTTAAGTCTATACTACTTTCTTTAAATGTTTGTGATATAGTATTCCTTTTATTGGTGTTATGAATAAATAAAACTGTAAGGAAACTAAATGCAAATTCAGTGTAGAGATAAAATTTGACTCTGAATTAGTAGACGAGTTCAAATTATATTTCAAATCATACCATTAAATTCGAAATTTTAAGCAAAAATAATTAATGTATTTTAAGCTATAAAATGTTTTGACCATGTGAAAATATCTAGGTTATTTTTTTTAAAAAATTTATAATTTTGTGGGAACGTAAAATTATTCGATTTTCTAAAATTATTTGGATATCCCTCAATATATTGTACATATTTTATTTACTTTAAGTATAATAAAATGCACTACTGATAATATAACATAAATCACTAATCAACTTTAGCTTCATTAAAAGTTTAAATTGAAGTGAAAGTACAAATTAAGCCATAAAAATCATCTCCCTTTAAGATTAATATTTATTTCCCTTTATATACTCACAATGCTTTCAATTTTAAAATTTTTTTAATATGACCAAGTACAACTGTGTAAAGAGTACAGTAAAAATAGAAAATATATAACCATGCAAGTAATTTCTTTTAAAAAACAATATATTAAATTTTCCATAAAGTAATGCATATTCAATATACGAAATGATAATTAAAATTACGAGTCAATGAACTCCGAAAACATTAACGTCAAATACTTCTAACACAATTCATTCTCTTCAAAATAGAAAATGTCTTAACATAGAGGGAAAGATTTTATTCTCTATATCAATCATTTTCTCTGATGTCGTCGCAGACACCAAAAACTCTTTCCTTTGGGACAGCAAATATCCATTAGGTGACCCTTCACTAGCTCTTCAGTCCTGCTGAAGGGCCATATTGGGTTTCAGTTAGCCGCTAGACCCATTAAGGTTGGCTGGTATGAAAAGTATTTTCCTTCAATAAACCGTGACAAACTCTAAGTGTATGAGGTTAACAGAAACAGTTAAATGGCGACACTAAGCAATATGTTCTAATTCATTGAATATGGTAAGCGAAACAGATGTAAATTGCTTAGGATTTCTGATAACAGAAGGTTTCGCAAAGATATTAATTTGATGAAAATATTTATTGTAATCTTAAAACTCTTCTTAACTTCTTGTTCAGAAAATTCATTAAATAATAAATGGACAAATATTTTAAGAATAACTGTAATAGATTTGTATACATAATAACAAGTAGTAAGCAATTTAATATATGAGTTTTCGGTGTTTAAATTAAAGTATAAAATGCAGATATTTACGGAAAATTGTAGAAGAGACCTTTGCCATTGAAATAGAGGATATGTGACATATATTTGTTACTATGACGGATATAAGTCCTTCAGGAAATGTATGGGTAATTCTTTTAGTGTATCTTTAGTTCTGTGATTGTTTATTTTTTAATATTCTGAAAATTGAATTTAAAATTTCTCCACTTAACTTACGAACTCCATCTGAAATATTTCCGTTTTTTTTAACACTTTTTAAATGATTACAAAGTTTAATATCATGAAAATTCTTTTGGATCACATTTTACATTGTAGTTCATATATTAAAGAATTTGTAACATATTTTCGTCAGTAAAATATTGAATAGACAAATACCGGTAGGGAATTGATTGTTTGATTGTTAATTAAAGTCGCACTTAGAAACAATCCAAGGTTATTGTACCTTATAAGTTTGAGCCTCGATCAATTTAAGAGAACGACACTTGATGCGGCATACCAAGTCCCTCTCTAAATTTCCACACTACGCCAACGGTAGGGCTAAGTCTCAACAGATATAACGTTCAACATTCTCTTTACATGGTGATCTTAAGAGGAATCAGAAATTGAATTCACTTAATGACCAGGCAAAATAATACCGGCCGTGAGTTCGCAACCATTTCTGCTAATCTATAACCGATAGTGGTAAAAATGATTGTAAATTGTTGAAAATCATAAATATTTTACAAACAAAAGGATTTTTAATGAATTCTAAAATCAATACAGCGCCATTATCTTACACATGCTTATAAAAAGGATAGATTGATAAATATATATGATCTTTTCCTATAATTATATGAGTTATTTAAAAGCACATCTCAAAAAATGTGCTCAATTTGTTTTAATCTAATTTTATTTAAGAATAAATTTTTCGAATTTAGATTCTAGTCTCAATAAAAAATATCAAAAAGTAAACTTTGTTATAACAAAAAGTAAAGTAAAAAATATTGCATATAAGCTTAAAAGTAAATTCTAATTATATAAATAATTGAATTTTTATATATATATATATATATATATATATATATGTATAAATAAAATATATATATATATATAATACAAACACACACACACACATATATATATATATAAATATATAATATATATAAAGAAGAATTTACTGGAAATCAACCAGAAGAGCGTTAAAATTAAATTTTTTGTATCCATTCATTTAAACAAATATTCAAAGTATTAGTATAAATGAAGTAAATCTGTCTATCATTAATATAATAATTTCATAACAGTTTATTAAAAAAAATCATATATGGTATTTTGTATCACATTTTCTAAGATTTGTTGCCAGGGTTTTTCATACAATATTGAACCAATCATAATATCTAAATTTAAAAGATATTTTATGAAGTTTAGAAGTTTAAAATATAAGAGAAAGTTTTACAATCTTCATAGTATACTTATTTTCTTCAATGACTTTAATTTTGGTGGTTATTTCTCTATGAATATAAGTAACAAACAAAGTACTACTATTAGTAAGATGCTTATTAGTCATAGCAGCATAAAGTATTTTTGTTTCAAATAATAGGTTAGTTACCTCAGATCATATCAATAAAACATATAATTGGATTCGTCTTTTGAGTTTTTCATCCACTAAATTTGTAAGAACTTCTTAGACCTCGAAGTTTTGTGCTCAATTTTATCTTAAGTTTAAATAGTGAATCGTTTCAATCAAACTTTATTTACATTCTTTAAAACACCTTTGATATTAAAATTACCTTTCATACCTAAATTAACTAAAATATTATAAAGGACTTCATTAATTCTCAATTTAATTATATTCCATATAATATTTACAATTACATGCATTATTGTTTTGCAAATATTGTGTGTGTTTGTACATTCTGTGTGAGCTCGCATATGTACATGCGCATGTAGCGTCGTCAATATTATATATATAATATTTTGAACAAATTAAAAAAACCCGAAATTAATGGTGTGAAGTATTCCTCTCTCATCAAATTATTCTGTTCTATAACATCCATAATTTTCGTTTCTATTCGCTTATTTAACTTTTCCTTTTGTTTAACTTTTCAAAATATTATTCTTTCTCAAATGATTTTCTCAGAAAGACAAGCATCCTAACAAAAAAATGAAGATGTTTAAATGCTTAGTAGAGAAATCTTTCCTTCAGAATCTATGTTTTTTGAACTGTCTTTTTATATTATATACGAAACAGCTGAGGGAAATAAAAACTTTATGATGTTTTAAACAGCAGTCTCTTAATAAATTTTTTTTCACTGGGTTTCTTTCTGAAATATTAAAGTTATAATGCATTTTCAAGCATGATGGGCATTTTTCTTTAACTTTTTGTAAAAATTTCATTCCTTTTTTTAAATGTTAATTAAAGTATCATTCACCTTTGAATTTTTCTTGATCAAAAGTAAGAATAATACTTTATTTATAAGGTTTTAAACACTTGGAAAATTTTCTTTCAGGAAAAACGAAAGTGTTTATAAATTAGTGAAATAATAATTAGCACTTCCAAAATATTTCACATTAGCATTCATTTTTATAAAAATATAAATTAGTAAGTTCTTTCTTTTATCAATTTTGAATATTTGGAGTGTACAAGTGTTGCTAATTCGATCCATAAGGATAAAATTAATATTAAAGTGTAAGAAGTGAATACAGAATAAAGTAGTACATTTTAAAAAAGGAAACTGAAGTTTAATCTCTTAACCATTGCTGTATTAGTATGCATTGTGTTTCTAAATATTTTAATGTCTTATATAAATATATTAACATACAAAAAATGACAAATATTTTAAATAAAGCTTAGAAGTAACAGTGAAGATTATAGAACCTATTAAAATCATAACTACGGTTACAGATATCATATTAGAATGTATTAGAATTTTTATATTTACATAAATTACGCATAACATGTTTAGAAGTTAGGAATCTTGAAGGAAGAGTAATCTAATTCGGGAAAATTTCCTTAGAGAGAAATTAAGTGGATATTTCTCCAGAGACAATTTTTTTTTTATTTTGTTTGAATATATTTTAAAAATTGAGATTATTATTATAATGTTCTTGGTCTTACCTGCATTCACACTATGAATGAAAAATTAATGATAATATCTTAAAGGAAAAGTTAATGTTTTTTTCTGTTAAAAGAATAACAATTATGTATTGCTATTTTAAATTTATCTACCAATGAATAATGTTTTCGGAATATTTTTTAAATGATTAGTATTAATTTTATATAATAATTTTACAATGACAGACTGTTTTTGCTGTGTGATATAGTAAATTAAAATGAAGTGAATTATTTTCATATGATTGCTGCTCTATATACTTGGTTGACATTTTAAATTGTTATGTTGTATCTCTCAATAAAACCACTTAAAAGTAAAATAAATAAAAAAAAAAACATTTCCATTTAATGCTACAACTATTATATCAAGAAATTCTGGGAATTTTAAAGAAAAAATGCATTTAACAAGCACGCCGTTTAATATATCTGAAATTCCATACATTCTTAATTTAATCAGTACTTTTTACATTCCAATAAGAATAAATTAATACAATTGATAGTTCTGCTTCGTTCTGGATCTCACAGTCACTAATTAAAGTATCTTATATTTATGTAACAGTACAGCCTGGTGCTTCAGAAACTATACAAGAAACAAGGGAATTTGAAGCCCAATACAAAAGATATAAGACAAGTTACTGAAAAATGTTTTATTCATTGGGTGTGTTTTTTATACGTACATAAATAATTCGCATGTTTTTAATACAAAATTAATAAAATAATAATAATGATTGCATTCAAGAAATTCATAAGATCTGAGAATTAAACCTGAAATATTGACCGAAAGGGCCATTAAAACTAAAAGTGGAAAAAATGTTCTCAGCTTTCAGACTCTACACGGAAATTTTTTTATTGCCTCTTACACACAAAACAAGCAGAAAAGTTTTATTTATATTTGCACTCGTGCAAAATGTAAAGCTAATCTCTAAAAAGACACAAGGTCAAGAAACCTGCGGTAATAAAATTTTACGACATAACAAATGTAATTTTATGAGTTATTGACGAAATAATTTTTACATATGATATTTCCCAAAATGGAGAAAATTCCTTCGTTTTTATTTTTACTAAGCAGTGAGGAACAGACTCATACTCTATTCTGTAATTTATGTAGCAAAACGAAACAAAAAAAGAGCTTTTGCTCAAATTATTATTTAAAAAATTTGAAGAT
Organism: Nephila pilipes; assembly: GCA_019974015.1. NCBI lineage: Eukaryota > Metazoa > Arthropoda > Arachnida > Araneae > Nephilidae > Nephila > Nephila pilipes. Next base: position 18,304 of record BMAW01111243.1, read on the forward strand.
AACTTGACTAACTTAACATCAACTGAAAAAAAATTATAATTTTACTCAAGAAGACTTAGAAGAAAATGATAGTCATTCACGTGTAAGGAAATTCATAATGAAAATAAAAAGTACATATTTAGGCTAACTGGTGAGAAACAAGAAAATTAGTGTTCTTGCAATCTCTGTGCAAGTACTTAAATCGTTAACTTGATGTGTAAACATTGAGAAAAATTGTTGATTAGTATTATGAATTAACTGCAAATTATCCACTAAAATAAAGATAAATTACTTATTTTTATTATTTGAGATTAGTTAGATGTTACAAATAATGGTAAAATATGCTTTTAAACAAAATAAAAATTTGCTGTAATATAATAACCATCCAATTTTCTAATAAATGTATGTATATTAATCTATATTTTATAATCTACTTTTGAAATCTGTAAGCTTCAAAGATTCCTCTTCAAATTTAATCTATTTATCTTCCAATAAACGAGTTAACTAAATGAAAGTAAAAGACAATGTCAATCAATGAATAAGATTAGATGCTACACTTTGAAATGTCATGAAAATTTAATCTCCGAAATTTCCCTTTTAGTTAAAATAAAAAAAATATATAATGTCTAAATTATCTAGATGGAATTTACATTGCTGTAAGAGATAGTGGTCAAAATACTTAAATTTATTATTAAATTTATGGATGCATTATTTTTTTGATGAATAAAAAAAAAGATGAATATTTATGTAAAAGAAATTTCTAATAATTGGAGACTTGAACGAAACCATATTTAAACACTGTACAAATAAAACTAACATATATTAAATACATGCTATACTTATAATAAAAATTTTAGTAATGTGTAAAAATATATTTCATTTTATCCCTTCATTTGTAGATTATTTCTTCGTTAATATTCTATATCTAGGTATATTCTAAAAACACATGTGATATCATAAGACCATACTTAGAAATATATAATGTGTATCGTAATTAACACAAATCGTTTATCTATTTTCATGCAATACATTTTTACCAAAATAAAAACTCTACTTTTTACATGTTCCTTACCTATCTAACATCTTAGATTCAATTACTATTTTATGAAAAGTAATACCATCCCAGTGAAACTGAATCAAAAACTTTTAAAAGTAAATCATATGTTACAGGATTTATATGATTTTTTATTCACATTTTTCTCACATAAAAATCATATTCGTATCTTACTGGTAAAATAAAACACATGTTCAAAATTTATTGAGATATTTTACATTTAGTTACTCTTAATGAACACTTATACTATAGATTGTTTCACATTAAAAGTATGATAAGGGACAAAAGAGGAATATATTTATTATGAAAGATATATTTAATACTGAAGGAAATCTTATTTCCGTTTGACTTAGTTTTTCTTATATCTTAGATCATTCTGCAACATTTTAAGCTGGAAAAAGCGAGGTACATGAATTTATTATAGAAGCATTTCTTCTATTTCCAATTGTTATAGCAGTTTAATCCTGAGATCTCGTGCTTATCTTAACACATAAAATAAAAATCAACTAAACTCCCAAAGAAAAAATCCAGTCCCAGAAAATAGCACTCATAATAATCAAACTTAAATAATTAAAGGTAATCTTACAAGACTATATTATGTAATTGGTTATACTGAACACTTACCAAACTATACTGTAGAAATAATTATTTAAAACACAATAGATAACTATATTCATTCCGATTGTAATTGAATAAATAAAAAAACAATGAGGGTTACAAAATGTATTATTAAAATGATTACGTCAATTAGTAGTTAGAATAATAAATATAACTTTGCGAAAAAAAATTATTTAAATAATAAGAACGAATTTAAGAAAAACAATTATTAAAAATAAAAGAAAAGAAAAAAAGAATAAAACAAAATTTCCTTGCTAGATTTATTTATTATAGAAATTAAGATATGTAAGTAAAATTGCAATGTATCATTTCGATAAACATGTATTCAAAATCGTAAGAAATCTTATATTTTATAGCAGTAATCATTAAACGTTCCTGAAAAGTAATCCAAATGCTAGATATTGAAAGAAAGAAACTTGAGTCGCTGAAAAGGAAGTGTTTTAACAGAATATTACTAGTGTGTTTTAACAGAATATTACGTAATATATTCTTAAAATTAATTTAGTTAAATTTCAAATTAAAGTCTCAATATATCTTAGATTGTTTTATTAGTACATTTTTCTACATATGCCCACTCCTTCCCTCATATATATATATATATATATATATATATATACATATAGACAGATGATAGATAGATAGATGATAGACAGATAGATAGATGATAGATAGATAGATAGATAGATAAGAGAGAGAGAGAGAGAAACAGATAGATAGATAGATAGATAGATAGCACGCACGCACGCACGCCATCGCGCATCGCACGCGACGCACGCACGCGCACGCATCGCGCACGCACGCACGCACGCACGCACGCTATCGCACGCACGCACGCACGCACGCACGCACGCACGCACGCACGCACGCACGCTATCGGGCACGCACGCGCACGCACGCACGCGACGCACGCACGCTACGCACGCACGCACGCATCGCTATCGCACGCACGCCATCTACTCCACGCACGCACGCACGCACGCGCACGCGACGCGACGCACGCGCATCGCGCACGCACGCACGCACGCACGCACGCACGCACGCACGCAATTTTACCGCACGCACGCGTCGCGCCACGCATCGCTACCTACGCACGCGACGACGCATTCCACGCACGCACGCACGCACGCACGCACGCACGCATCGCTACCTACCACTTCACGCATCGCACGCACTACCGCTATCAGCATCGCATCGCACGCACGCATTTACCGCACGCACGCACGCTACGCACGCGACGCACGTGCACGTTATCGCGAGCGCACGTTATCGGCACGCATTTCACGCACGTTTATCGCGCACGGCATTTCCACGCATTTACGCACGCACGCACGCATTTACCGCATGCTATCACGCTACGCACGCACGCACGCACGCACGTGCGACGCGACGTACGCACGCACGCACGCACGCACGCTATTTCACGCACGCATTTGTTTACTACGCACGCATTTACCGCATTTACGCACGCACGCACGCTACGCACGTACGCACGCACGCACGCACGCACGCACGCACGCACGCTACGTACGCATTTAATGCGCACGCACGCACGCACGCACGCACGGCATTTACGCATTTACGGCATTTTACGCATTTACGCACGCACGTTATCATACGCATCGCATTTCACGGCACGCGACGCATTTTACGCACGCACGCACGTTATCGCTATCGCATTTCACGTTACGCATTTATCATACGCACGCACGCGACGCTGCTCCTCGACCTGCACACGTTCTTCAACAAACCATACGCATCATCCCACGCCAATATTATAGTTTTTCAAGTTAATTCTAATAAAGACACTATATCTGATTAAACATTTTACACTTCTTATTTATATCTGATTAAATATTTTACCCTTCTTATCAATATCTGATTAAAACTAATGTAAATACCCATGAAACTAATTTCTAGTTGTTGATTTAAAAATTTCAATAAAGGGATTATTAGTAGTATTTATGACTAGAGAGATAACTATTACTTCGGTATTAAAAAAGTGCTTTCTTTTGATAGTATTTTAGGTTGAAATATTTTTGGAAATATTTTAAATGATTATTTACTGAAAAATATCAATTTAGTTCATTTAACTATTAGTTTTAGATACAACATAAATATTTTCTACATTACATGTGCAAAGGCCGTTTATCCTATTAATTTTTAAAAAGAAATTTAAAATATAAATTTGATATATATATATATATATATATATATGTGTGTGTGTGTGTGTGTGTGTGTGTATTTTCATAGAAGTGTTTATACTTCATTTGCTTTGCTCAAAACTTCGCAAAGAACTTTTTAAACTTTTTTTTGTTTAATTAACATTTTTTTTTTTAGATTTTTAATTTGTTTTACAATTTTTGAGATATTTATTTATGTATAATTTGAGCATTTTGCAGATTAACTTATTTTATTTACTATTTGTACTATGTTTACTTTCTTCTTTTCATAAGGTTGATTTTCTGAATTGGTTGAATTTTGGTTTGCTACAGTATTTGTTATAATATAATTCACTTAAGTGTGATGCTTTGATCACTAAATACAATAGAAATACACATTATTCAATTCCAAGGAATGGAGTAGTATTTATTACAATAATTCCATAATTTTCAATTTTTGCTCACTTTTCACTGATATTTTCATTTGAAGTTTTCTGTTCTTTAATAGATTCAGTTAGCCATCTCAAAAATTAATCTTGTTTTTGCGTATATTTTTTATAATAACTTTCACCACTAACGAACTTAGTTTTCAAAAATACCTCATAATAAATTTCTCCTTAATTACTTTTGATTGAAATGAAATATGTGACTGATGCCTGCTTTCGCATTTTAATGAACACAGTTTTCAAAAATATATCTTAATAAATGTCCCCCCTTTTTTTCTTTAATTGAAGCGAAACAAATATAAAAATTATGTATTTTATTTACTTATCTATTTATGTATTACTTTAAATCTTATGTGAACTGGATAAATAACAAACAACAATAATGATATTAATACAACACGAAAAAAAATTATAATTTGTTAAACAAAAAAGAAGTAAACTAAATTTAAAACCTAAAATCTAAAAACAAGATTATAAAGATATGACAGAAAATGTTGTCTTAAAATTCTGAAAAAATATTATTCACAATTTTAACAGAGTTGTGAGGTAGCCTTTTTTGCCTCAAGAATTTCAAACTATGTCTTTTTAGTTTGGCTTCTTTCTTGGAACATTTTGGGGTCAAATGAGTTTAATATTTATTTACTATTATTAGCCACCCACGGTCATATATTTTTTAGGTGGATCACTTTTGGCGTACCAGATAACTTTTCAATTTTTTCACCCTTACTTCAATTTTAACTACATTTAGCTTAAATATATTCAATTTGATACTTTATTGATTACTTTAATTTTAATTAAATTTATCCTAAATATATTCAATTTAATAATAAACCATTTTCTTTAATTTAAAAATCTTAAAAGTTTACTATTGTTCATTTCTCGATGCTTCATCATTTACTTTAATTCTCATATTTAATTGAGTAATTTAATAATAATTATAAAAGAAGTTCACCTTAAATGGCTAAATCTGTTCTATGCAAAAACATTGCATAAAACATTTTAATTTTTTATTTGATTTTGGTTTTTAGGTTTTAAATTTAGTTTACTCAAATTTTGCTTAGTAAATTATAAAATTATATTCATGTTGTATTAATATCATTATTGTTTTTTCATTGTTTCAAATATGTATTTCTTATATAGTAATATCATTGAAGTTATATCTGATACGTTATCTAGTTATAAGTGATACGCACACACATACATACATAATATATATATATATATATATAATAGTCCCATTATTAAGATAAATAAGTGATCGTATCCTTTTTCAAAATATCTTCAACCCATTATTTAAATAAGATTTATCATTTTATCATGTTATTTTTGTCTGATTAAAGCTAATACACATTCTTGTGAAACCGATTTCTAAGATAATAATTTAAAAATTAATGATAATTTGATTATTAGTAATATCTTTGTCAAGAAAGACAATGACATTTTTCCATTCAATAAAGTTCCTTTCTTTGATTGTATTTTAAGTTTAAATATAAATAGAAAAATATTATATAATTTCTTCATTTACAAATAACAAATTAATTACTATGCATTTATTTTAAATTAAAAAAATTTAAGTAAATTCTATCTTACAAGTGTGAAGTCTAATTATGATACTAACTTTTTAAAGACAAATTTAAAACATACAACTAATAAAATTGATTAATCTTTTAAATAAAAAAAATTGTTTAGAAATGTTTTATTTTTGTTGTTCAATAATTTTTTCTTAGTTTTAAAAAAAAATGAGATTGGTATTCATTTTTTTTATATTTACTACTTTTTTAAAAATTTTGCTTTTTCTTCTCAATTACTTTTGCTTATTTTTTTGCTCTCTAAGAATGTCATAATAATTGAAATACTTGTATTTATCTTTTAGGAATCATATAGATTAGTATATAACACAGTCACATTTGCTTAATATATGCACTTGTTGCTCTGTTCTTGCAAGTTAATTAATTATTTATATTGTGTGTCTGTGTTGGTTTTATTCTACAATAACTTTGTTTCTTTCAACGTCTTATGTTATAAATCTTTTTGGAATTTTCTGGGAATGCTCGTTCATTTTCTTTTTAATTAATAGTATAAAGAGTTTTTTTTTTGTTGTTATCTGTCAATTTGTTTCTTTGATAATCTAACCGTTATTTGACCATAAAATGCTGATGGGGATGGTTTGCCCAGTAAGTTTAGAATAACACAGTATTGAACATTATGCAGACTGTTACAGCACTATTAATATTATTTTCCATTCCTTTGCTTTCCTTAAATACTTGGATTCTAAGGTTTTTCAAATTATTTATATCTTTTACTGGTAATTTTGTTATTTGTTAAGTTCATTTTTTTCGTTTCATTTACTTGTTTCTGGAAATTTATCTATAACTATATATCTATTTCTTTTATGGTTAAATTTACATTTATATTTATATTTTCTTTTTCTTTTTTGCAGTGATTTATTTGTATATTGATATGGTTTGTTGTATATATTTATTTCTTAATATTGTATTACAAATTTTTTTATTAATATATTCAATTGTAATTATTGATATGTATTTTCTAACTTGCTTATGAGTGTTAAATTATGGTTTTTATTTGCATTTAAACTTCAATAGGTATATAATGTTTTATTTCAGCTTGTTAATTCGAAGACAAATAGTACCTCTTATAATTCAGTAAATTTTCCCTTAATTAGTGATATATTTAATTTTTTTTTTATAGTTTTTAAAAATGTTTTAGAAAAAGATTAAAAGGCATTATGTACAATTACAACCTCCATCTAATTCAGCACATCAATAGTTACTGATTCACTCTAACATGGTTCGATAGTTGGGAACACCTTAGTATACCATGTTGCCTTCATAGCGTTGATTCACTCAAGCATGGTTCAATTATATGTATTGGGAATATGCCAATATAACGAGGTATTTTTATATCATGGATTCACTCTAACACTCATCCATCAAATAATTTCATCCATCAGAGAAATAAAACCGACGACATTAAATGATTGGTAGAAAAAATATCTCAAAAGCAATTGAAAAAGAAAACTTGATCTAGACAGCAGAAAATAGATTGAACTCAGTAATCAAAGTTGCTAAGTCTCTAAGTGTGGAGGTTTTGATGATATGACTATATAAGAAATCCAAGAATTACTGGTGGAAGAAGAAATTAACGAAGCAGGTTTGGTAGAAGTGATATCTGGAATCCATGATAACTCAAAGGATGATGGCATTAGTGAAGACGAAGTTAAAATGTATATTCTACAAAGCATACGAAAAAGTTTAAGTTTAGCCGAATATAATTAGAATCATATTTCTTAAATCAAGATCATTTGACTGAAAGGAGCCTAAAATTTAGAAAGGATTTTGTAAATGTTTACCAATATATACGGAACTTATAAAGATTTTTTAATTAAATGAAAGCAATCTAAAGTAACATACTATTTTGAAAAAAATAGAGCATGTATCTGAACATTATGCAGAAAAATGTCTTCTTGCCAAAAACAAAACATCCTTAACATTGCTTTGTGATGACGAAAACAATTGATTCATAATAATATGTACTGTTGCATCTTCAGAAAAGTTTAAAGAAGATATTTACTAAAATTATGAATATATAACAGCTTTTTTAACTATGGAACCTAATTTCCCCTTTTGTACTAGTTCTTTTTTCATATAACACGGGTTCGCATAACAAGGGAATTGTTTTTTGGAATGTTACTCCCATCGTTATACGGAGGCCACATGTGTATAGATTAAAAACAGAAATCAGATATTTAATAATTGATAGTTTTTAAAATAGTTGTTTGTTCAGAAAGTAACCTGTGTTAGAGTACTGGTAAACATTCTTCCCTATATCAGGAATTTTATATTTATATTAAATACAACAATGAATAATTAAAAAGAAAACGTGAAGCTAATTTTTTTAGTATTTATATAAGAAAAAAATTGTAAAATAGCTTATTTATTGAGAGACCAAGTTAGTTTGAGCTGTTGGGGGGGGGGTTGCGATTGCGTTTTAAAATACCAAACGATTAAAGTTAAATAGCTAATATAATATATCAGACTTTCTTCTCAAGTAAAGAATATTTTTAAATTTAAAAAAATATATATATAGTTAAAATGATAAAATAAGCTAAAATAAATTTGATATCTCATAAAGCCGTCACTCAAACACATGTTTTTAAAAAATTCAATTCAAAATCTTCAACAAACTATGATTTATTCAATTAATGTTGCATATACTCGTAGGTTTCAAAACAAAACATGTGATAGAAATCCCCAGATGAATTCAAGCAATCTTTTTTATTCTCGAAAACGTTTAATGCATTTTCTTACTCATTTTTACGAATGTATCTCTAGTATAGATAAACTCTTGTTGTTTTTTTTTTTGACATTGCCATGAATAGCACTTTATGCGAGTTTTGATTTTCAAAGATATTTTTTCTTTGAAAAAAATTTCTTTTCTTTGAGCGTTTTTGAATAACAAAGTAATGAAGAATCAAAGGATTTAACTTTTTTTTTACGAAAAATATTTTTAGAAATGGAATGTTTCAAATTCAAATAAAAACGTAATCCTAAAAACCTGCAATAAAACACCATGAAAGTTTTTCCTACTAAATCACATATTCTAGAAGATATATTCAAAGACAAGGAAGCAAAATTTCAAAAAAGGAATTTTTCTCTATTTCTTGTTAATTAACTTAACTTCTTTCTCTCGATACCTTAGTCAACGCGTTTTTATATAGTATTATATCCATTTTTTTTTAAAAAAAAAACATTTATTCTATGTGTGTTATACATACTGACACAAAACCAATATATATTTGCTTCACGAACATTTCTTTAATTTTGAGTCATATCCGGCAATATCATACTTTTATAAATAAGTGCCGTTTTAAATTCGCATTTCTATTTTTATACGAATAAATCGAAAACTAAGCATAATTGCTAAAATTTTCACCTACAATATTCCATAGTCTTTATTCTTAAGAATTTTAAAATTTTTATATGGATGTTTAAAAGAATAATATTATATTAGACCCCTTTAGCGCTATTTTTCGGCTAAACAACCAAAAGTATCTCTTCTTGAACGCAGCTTGTTAATCAATCCATTAAAACAAGCAAGAATGCAAGATTGCAACCTATATATCAAAGATAAAGAGTCTTTAAAGAGGTCAGTAATATATATGTGAAGTATTTAAAAGATTTGAATTTTAATATACTTCAATATACTTTCATTCTACTTCCTAAATGTTTGGAAGACAAAAAACTACTCGGATGTATTAAGCTATATGATAATCAAATTATCGCCTGAAAAACCTTTAAGGTAATTATTACAATTACAAATTGAGAGACTTTTATTTTGAGTTACGGGAATTTTATTAAACTTATTTGAGAATTTCGGCAGTATGTAGTTGATTTTTTTCTTATGAGTAAAAAGTAAAAGTTAACAGTTCCAATTGAATTATTTCTCCTTTTTTCTTCTTCTAAAAATAAGCAAAGAAAAAGAAAGAAAGAATCGATTTAATGATATATTACAAATTTAGGGCGACTCCTTTGTCATTATCAATAAATAATTTTATAAATTATTAATTTTTAATATACATATCAAATGTCTAAATACTATAAGTAATTATTAGTAATTAAATACATGTAAATAATGTAATTTTTGATTAAATGATAATTTTCAATGAATCTATTGTGCAATTAAAGGGATATATGTATTATTTTATGCTTAATATCAAAGTTATATTAGTAATACCAAATAAATTTGGCATTACTAATATAACTTGCTAAAATTTTTAAGTACTTTTAAAAAAAATTAAAAGAACTTCGGAAGCATTTTCAAATGAACTGTTCAATGTTGGTTTCATTATACGATTAAATTATTGGTCTAAACAATTTTTCTTATATTATACAAGCATTTATTCATTAGAGACAACGGAAATAAAAGAGAAATTTGTCAATACAATTCTAAAGAAGTTGATGATATCATTATGAGTTATAAGAAAGGATGCCAGTGATAAAATTTGAAACATTTAAATATATTGCATACCTTATAACAATACGATAACGATTTGAAAAAGTAAATTTTAATTATTCTGAGAAAATGAAATAATTTACCGTATATTTCCTTTCCGTAATTTCTTTCTAGATACAGAAGGTGTCTTAAAAATTATGAGAATATAAGCTTTAGGATGGAAATGAAGCAATATACACAATACTCAAGCATAAAATTATAATTATTTTATGTTAAATAAATGTTATGATAACTCATAACATTAATTGAACTAGATAGATTGAAGAAATGTTGCTGAATAATATACAAGATTTTTTTTTAATTTTTAAAAATTCTTTTTAAATAGTTATTTTATTTATCAATTACTAAATAAATTCATGTTATATGCAGATAATAAAATTTAAATTAATATGTATCATAGGCCAAGCCTAAGTGTGTATTTTTCTTGCTCCGATATTATTTACTAATGTGCTACATTTGCGTGACAGTGTGAAATGTCTTGCAGGCACTCCTAGTGAGTGACTTTCGCTAAGATCATAATATCATACAAAAATCTTACATAAATCGTATTTGGATCATGGTAATGGATTTCGCATAGAAAAATAAAAGAAATAAATGAAATATAATGCTGTTAAGAATCTTTGCATTTTCCTAATCGTTTTGCTTTAAAATAATACAAGAAGGAAGCGAAATTAAGAAGGATTAGTAAATTTGTTCTGATAATAATCAACAGTAATTAATAATTATTATTAAATAATACTTAATTACTCAAATAAAAACACTCTAATTGAAAAATTTGTAGAAATTCTTATCCATGAAATTTTCATTAACTTCTTAAATCTTGTTCATATACTTACTTCACAAATCATTAAACAATACTATAAAAAGATGTTGAAATTTTCTATATGATTTTTTAAAATCCAATAAGACTTTTAAAAGAAGTATGTCATTGTTTTAATATATGTATATTTAAATATTAATTTTATTATTAGTGATAGTGGGGCTATGAGGGATGACCCAACCGCGCCCCCACACAGATATATATATATATATATATATATATATATATATGTATGGCTTCATTACGAATCTCTTTATTTTTCTTAATATTTGAGACATCAATATATTTTATCATTGAAAAGTTGCTTCACTTTAAAATTCTTCCTTTATTTCGAAAATATAGTGTCTTAACTTTTCAAAAGTTTTACATTCAAATTATATCATGAAATATTAAAAAAAAATTATTTTATGAGCTACAATACCTGATGATGATACATGCAGCATATTCCGTAATTTACAATCAGGTGTTTTATCAGATATATTATGCATGCATGTTTAAACTAAAATATTGATAATAAAAAAATTACTTTTTTCCACCATTTTCAAAATTTATACACTTCTAAACTTTAAATAATTTTTCATCGTCATTTAGGCAATTGTAATATTTGTTGAATTGGGCCGCATTTACGCAATAAATTGCATTATTGAATTATTAACGTTGGTAACATTTAAATAAGCTCTTATATTTATAATTTGTCATTTGTTCATTTAGCATTCATAAAAAGTTTTATTAGCATTCATGACATCATTAAAAGTAGTTAATAAAACAAAATGTGTAAGTTAATTTCCGAAAGTAAGTAAGTTTTGGAAATTACAATTATAAATTTTACTTACAATTATATATTTCGGAAAAACTGACTGAAACGATGAACGATTTTTTTTTTTATTTAACAACATGAATTATTTGTTTTTGATTTATATCTATGTCATTACGAAATTGTAAATTCTATACAATTTTGTTTTGTTGGTTAAAAAATAATTAATAATAGAATAATAATTATGAAAATTGTCGGATAATAAACAGCTGTACTGATCGTAGTTCCCGGTTCCATATTTTCAAAATGCGAGTCAATATTTTGGCCCCAAAAAACCGTAGCCATCACTTATGTTATTGAAGGTTTGTTTCAATAGATTTGTATTCTTACCCTCTTCATCGTGTACGTTGATTTACCCGTCTTTAAATTATCTACATCATTTTCACCCAACACTATCACTTATACGGTTTTAATGTATATTCAGCTCATTTTTCGGTGGGTTTCGACTGCATTATTCCCTTCTGGTTGACGAAAATTAACAACATTACGCCCCTCGCACTTGGAGGGAGCATCAATTCTACCATCTTTGCTTACGTCCCTATAGATCAGCTTAAAATCGTGAGATAGTGTCGATAATAGCAGAGGTTAGAAAGGTGCTCATTCGGCTAGCATGCTTTCTTACCTCTTACCATTTGCCTGGCTGTTAAGAAACTCGATCGGAGGTTGAAAAAAAAACAGCTCTCGTATTTATTGTCTTAACCGATCTTTTTTCTGTTATTTATTTTCAACAACTTTATTGCTGATTTAATATATATTTATTTTTTTAAATATTCCGTTTTTGACAAAGAATAAAAGGTATTTTTTAATTAATGTTTTTAGTTCCAATGATGGTAATTTTTACTCTGCTTACGAACAGATTTCATAAACGTGACCTTGAAAGTTCCCCAAAATTTTTAATATAATTTATAGATATTTGTGATTTAGGAGTGTTATAACTTGAAGAATCATTATATTTCAGCAATCATCGTTTTTATCACATTCAAATTTAATATAATAAATGTTTTTATTATTACTATAATTACTCTGTATTTTTAGAATTGGTAAATACTTATGTAATGATTCTGCAAAAACATTTTTTAAATGTGTTATGTAAAACTTTTATGTGATTAAATGCTACAGACAGTAATTTATTATAAGGAGATTTCATGAGTTTTGCAATTTCTTATTCTTTGCTGCAAGAAATCAGTTACTTGAAAAAGGCTAACAAGCGCTGTGAAAATTATTTTTGAAGTTAATTTATATGGATTTAATTAATTAACATTATCATTAGTTTCAGTTGATTTCTTAATAGTTATATCAATTGTTATTTTAGATTTAATTAAATACAGAAATGTAAGCATTGTTGAATATTCTTACGAATAATGACAAATGAATCTTAGTGATAGAAAACTTAATAAATATTTATAAAAAGCACTTCCATTTCTCAGTTCTATTGTAATTCACTGAAAAAAAGAGCTATTTTCGCCAATAAAACAGTAAAATACTTAAGAAAACGAAGGAATTACGTATATTTAACTGAATATAAATGATGATCCTACTGAAATGTGAATTGTAAATGTCAGAAAAGATTTATATTGATAATTGTGAATGAGTGGCTAATGTATCATCACTACGTTTATTCAATGCGGGTGTATTTTATCGTGGTAATTTGGCTTATCTCTCGAAGCAAGATAACAGAAACCATTCACCAAAACACTATGGATTATATCAAACTCAGACCTCTATGGTTGTTTCCATTATTGCTCTACTGAATGCTTACGTAAACCTTTCCAGTTTAGTTAATCAGAATTTAACGATCCTTTCGTAAGCAGATAATAGAAGGCTTCTAATAGATGACGAACTCACTTAATTGTTATCTGATACTATAAGGATCAACGCTTAGATAACTTGAAGTTTAGATTAAGAGCGAATGCATGTAGTATTTAAAGCCTCTCCCTTCTGATTATGTGTAACTCAAAAGATGTTGAGTATTACGGGACAATTATAATGGTATTTGGTTTTGCTAAAGTTATGCATATATTTTTGACGATTAGTAAAATATATTAAAATTGACGCAAATTTCAAAATGTGTGGATATCAAGAAGCTCTATTTTAGTGGGTTTTCTTGTATATGTTTTATTGAGAGATTAATGTTTTTATTGTTAGATTTACGCTTATATTGTTATACTGGTTGTAATACGGTAAAAGTATAATATGTAGCTTAATCAAATAAGTAATCATGTTCTTAAATTTAGGCCGACTTTTTTAAAATTTTTAATAATATTTTTCTTTTTTTAATATTGAATTTGAATCGAAAAGTCCGAAATCGAATACAATCAAAACAGTTTCCTTGAGCTCACAAAATGTCTGTTTATTAAAGCAAGTAAAGATGTTTATTTTTTTTAAGCATAATAAATAGTTTGGAAGAAAAATATTAGCAATAGAACCATTTACCCTGATACATAAACCTTATATGTTATCAAGGTTTAAATTATTAAAGTTATTTCCAGCAATTTGAGATATGTATAGCTGCGTCTTAAGAATTTTTTTCCGATTTGCTGGTTACTTGTTGTTCGATTTTTAAAACATGATTGCAGCGTACTGTATGAATGTGAAAGTTTCCAATAAACTTTTAATTAATTAAGAAATCCTTTTAAAAATTTACTATTGTTTGCTCTTAATTTAAATTTATTTTTTTATTTATTATAATATCTAATGTGTAGTGCGAATATATAATATGAATTTAATTAAGAAATACATACAATTTATTCTCCAAACTACATAAACTAGCCACGATTGAAATTTGAAATTTTTAATTACTTTAATATGATAGATATATAGATAGATAGATATAAAATATATCTTTGATTATAAATTTAGAGATAACAATGCCATAAAATTATTGGCTCCTATTTTTCTTGTATTCTTCTAAAATGATAAATCCCAAGCATTTTTAAAATGAGCGTCTGGTTTGATTTTGGGAAGGGGATTTCTTCTTAGATAACAAAAAGATGTGAACATTATTTATTGCTTAAATGGATTTATTGCTGCAACATTCAGCAACAATATTCAATATATATATCTATATATCTATATATATATATATATATATATATATATATATATATATATATATATATATATATATATATTTATAGTAGATGATAATCCAATGTGCTAACGATTGCATTTTATAGCTGTAGAATATATTGTGGCTATGTCATCAACAACATAAACTGCGTCTTTAGTTAAATTATAAAATGTAGGGATTTCATGTTTTTTCAGTTTTCCTGTACATGGATCTATTGCGTCATTATTATGCATTGTTGAAAGTAGAACAACGTTCCTATTTTTCTTGTATGTATATGACATAATTGTTGTTTCTTTTTGGATACCAAAAATGTTGGAAACATATCTTTTTTACTTTATCAAATGGTCCCAAAAATTGTTTTTTTTTCTACAAAAAGTTTTTATGATAGTGCTTAAAATGTATACCAGTTATCATCTGACAAATTACGCCCTGAGTTTTAAAGTGGTTCAATTAACCTTTTTACAACACTGCTTGGATTATCATCTACTATAACTATATGGCCCATTTGGCTGATTATCAGTGTACACATCCATATTACAAGTATAAAATCTTGATTCGACAAGTGCAAAATTTTTTATACCATACTTAGATGGTTTGTTCGGTATATACTGCCGAAAGGGACATCGCCCTCTAAATGGTTCCAGTTTCTCATCTATAGTAACATATTCTTTGACACACACTCAATTTTTGGCAGTTTTCCACAAATTTTTCAAAAAACTCTCGTATTGGAGCTCATTTATCTAAATACTTCCTGTTTTGATGAGTTCTAATATTGTCAAAGCTTAGATATCTCACAAAATTTTTTAAATGGTTTGCAGACATAGTTGTCCGGAATATCTCAATTTCGGTGCCATCTATTGCCTAGAGAATTTTTACGTTTACATGTGATGAGATGTGTGTACACTGGAAGTATATAACAGTCCAATAAATGCTTATAATTCAGCTTCATTTGTTTCTTTAGCATCCGTTTCTCGGGGGAAACAATCTTTTATTGGCCTATTAAAAGTATTTGTGCACTTTACTACAGTTTGAATAAATTCAACAGATATTAGAAAATTTCAGACTTCTATAATAGAAATGACATCTTTTGAAATACACGTATTTCCAGGGATTTTTATTATATTGTTTTTTGAAGACACTCTAACGTTTGGAAGGAATTTCTCTTTGTTTCAAGCTGTTTTTCTTTATCCCTTCCTTTAAAACAACGGTTATCATATTCTATATCGTCATCTTCTGTGTCTGGATCAATTTTTGTAGCAGAATCATGATTACTGTTGCATTCCACGTCGTCTGGTTCTTCATTACATTCGCTAAATCGTTCTTTATTCGAAGTTACGGTATCCAATCAATGTCTTTTATGTTGTGTTCCTTCTTAATAATTCCGAAAACGTGCCACATCGAGCTAGAAATTAGAAGCGTGTTCACGTTTTTAAAACTGTAATCGAAAAGGGTGTGACATACCCGGAGAGCTGATAAACAAATATCCATTTTTAGAATTCCCTCAATTCAAGACTATGACCTTAGAGTCAGCTACAAGAAGTTTCACTGATTTTCAATAAAGAGTGGTATGAAACATTGGAAAAAGGGGGGAGATGGATACCCTGAGCAATGCTGGGTTAAAGGAACCTCACTGCCTGATTATTTGTATTTATTTGAAATGTTTCTCTAAATAATTGAATTTATTTATTTTTCATAAGCATTGGACGCATGATATAACGTTTAGAAGGCTAGAAGAATGTTTATTACAATACACTTCGTAACAGTGGCTAATTATTTATAAACAAAATATTACTAGTCAATTTTTGACAAAGCTTTAATTGAAGAATTTTAAATTAAGATCTCCCTGATAAAATTTCGCAGACAAAGGAATTGTGATTACTTACAGTTCATTTAAATATACATTATTACTTTTAAGAATAAAATTATACCGTTGATACCATAGCTTTTTGTTGCATAAGAATTTTTTGTATATTTTTTTTACATATTATTGGAAAAACACATTTCATCTTGGGGCACATGAAAGAAATTTTAGATGTTATGTTAATAATCATAAAAAAAATGGCTAATATGAAAAATAAAAAATGGATTTTGTGTGATTTACGGACATTTTGGATGTAAATTTTTTGGTCAACTCTATTTTTCCGTTACTGACTTTTTTTTAATTCAAAGTAAAAACATACTCAGGCATTTGTGTTTGGTGCCGCTTTCCCACCCTATTCGTGATGATTCATGTAGAGGCATGCCGCGCGGAGTGCATATGTAATATTATTACCTTTTAATCAGTCCGCAAAATTGAATGGAACATGCAAAACCATGTTAAAATGTATTCATATTTTTGTTAATTTTATTTTAAATATATATATATCTAATATTACTTTAAAGTAAAGAAGTAAATAAAAAGATTAAACTCTTGAAAAGATATCAGATATTTGTTTAGTTGCATAAGATTAATTCGGTGCTCAACTAAATTTATCCAAAATTATGAAAATCTAAAAGCATCTGATTTTTATGCTTTAATTATTTCTTTTGATTTTCAAATATAGTAACATTCATTAAAATGAAAAATTTTTAATGGATTTTAATATCTATTAAAGATAAAAAAAAATACTATTTTTATTCTTTTTGAAGAATACTGGAAAATATTTTAATTATATTAAAAACGCTTTAATCTAGATGTCCTGAAGGGAAAATGAAATCACTATAAAACAAGGATTTCTTATTTTTTTTTATAAATTTTATTGAAGTACTACAGAAAAAAGAATATTTGCTGTTAAAAGCATTGAAGAGTTTAGCGCGTCTTAGGTTATTGAATTGAGATTTTATTTCTTATTTCTTTGTCTCTTACAATTGTGAAAATGATTCAAACAATAGTTATTTAACAATTGATATTGCCATAAAATCGATAATTTTGCGTTTAAGTAAAAATTTAAGATTTTCAACGACATTTAGCTGAATGTGTGTACAGGACTTCTGTAAAAGTCAATTATAAATTGCAAAAGAATCACTTATACATTTGGTATTAAATGTACCAAGAAATAATCATTTAAACTTGATAAATTATTTTTGATAGTCGTCTAAGTATTTCAATTTTAAATCCTGTTTAGAAGGAAGATATATGATGACTGTGAGAATATGATTTACTTTTAGTATGATAGTGTGTTCAAACAAATTTAGAGTTAAGACCTTGAGAGTAACAGTATGAAACTGAAATTACTTCTAGGTAATATGGATTTAAAAGGATTAGGAGAGGTGCAAGTCTAACAGAATGAGAGATATATCTTATCCATTTAATGTGAGTTAAATAATCCATTCTAATAAACAGTTAATAATAATAAATGATTAACAATAATAAATTATTGTTTGAAAAATACAGAATTATTGATGGAAGTATGCCGTTTGTCCTAAATTTATTTAATAGGCAAATCATGTCATTTCTAAGTTTTCACTGCATTTCTTAGTGTTGAACATAAGTAACTAAACTACTTTCAACTGGTAATAAATATTTTATAATAACAAAAATATTTTAAAGACAAATGGTTGTTTATCCGTAAAATTCACACTCCTCTAAACAAAGTAGGCTGTAAGTTTTAAGAACTGTTGTATTTACTTGTGAACCTATTAAGTTTTAAATTTAAATGTCCTAATACGATATACACTTCACGGTGAATTAAAGCTATATAACAATACTATAGGTTATAGATAATGATATTGCTAAGAAATTTCATAAGTAATATATAATATATGTTCTCGTTAAAAAAGAATTGAAAAATGGAATATGGAATCATGTAAATGTTAATATGACCAAACCTTTTTAGCGATATCCAAAATTTGATTTTAACTAGTTCATTTATTATTACAGAAAAATAAATTTATAATAAAAAATAATTATGGACATTTATCATTTGAGGGATTTTGTATTATTGTGAGGGATATCCCGAAAGTAAATTTCGTTACTTTTTATCCTCAAAGAAAAATTTATTACATAAAGAATAAACTATGTTATCATGAGCTATATACCTCGCAATAATTTTCGACTTAGTCGCAATCGACATTAATATATTTGTTGCAGCGTGCAATAAGTTTAGATAATCACTCTGTTAAGACTCGGTGCCCTGTGATGCAAAGAATGGTATCATTGCTTGATCTACCTTAGTATTGTTATCGATTGCTTGAGTACGATCAATACGTATTGTGGACTCCACGTCTGACACCGTTATGCGCCTATCTACAAACACCATGTTCTGTACTCTAGAAATGTTTTCATTCATGGATGTGGAGGAACGATCACTTCGTCTACAACGTGCCTTCCTTCACATAAAATGCAACTCTAGCGTCTAACTGTTTGACGAGACATGACCTTTTCACCAAACATGGTCTGTAGAAGTTTATGGATGAATAGTGGCACGTGCCCATTCATCCTGAATAACAGCCAGTTCTTCCATTGCTGACCATGTTGTCTCTCACATCTCGCACACACTTGTGTTCTGCTACTTTCTTATCTGCGTCGCACTGCGCATGCGTCATTCCACCTCCACTGACTTCCGTCGTTGAACCAACAATAAGTGTGGATTCTGATGGCGGTTGTTTATTTCATCTGGTGTGCCATACGTTCTTGCAAAAAAAATGACGAAATCAACTTTTGAGACCCTTCGTTTAATTTGCAGTATTAATGTATGATGTATTTTTCCAATCTGTATGAATTAGTATTAAATTTGGTAATACTTTAATAAATCCTTTAGAAACTCTATCCAATATGAACTTATTTCAATCACTTTACGCACGAAGCCTCTTTTGAACATTCAAAATTGAAACTGTTAATTCTTAAAAGTTAATTTTTGTTGACATATTTCTTTTATTTCTATAGTGTTTAAACAATTTTCTGTTAAATGAAATAAAACTGATTAACAACATATAACTTTAAAGAGAGAGATATCAGAAAGAGGGATTACACAGTTTTGATGAAAGAAATTTATTCTTTGACTGTACACTAATTTCGAATGAATTTAAGCGTTTTTTTTATTTTCTTAATTGAGGGAGAATCAATTAGTTAAATGGATCTAACCTTTTTGAAACAATGCGGGATTATAGTGTTTGTTGAAATGATTATTAAAAAAAAAGACTTCTTGCCCGAGTATATTAGCTAAAATTTCATAGCGTAAGATAAGAATTGAAAACAATGTATTAAATACTTAACAATGGCGCAAGAGTAGGATTTGGCTCTTACGCCGTATATACACCTACATTCACTCACTCACTTTCTCAGTCATAGTCACAGCAGCGCTACATTCTATTAAACTCCGATCATCAGGTTGCATTCAGTACCGTGGTTGACACATAAAATCTACCTTCTTGCTCACATTAATTCCCGAAAACTTATGCAAAGAAGAATGAACAGAGGCTAAGTTTAACCTCTAGTTTTTTTATAATATCTCTCTCAATAAGGAATACAGTTGAGATAGGTATGGATTTTATGGATTACCCCTCTTATAACACTTATATATAACTAATAATATAAATATAAAGAAAAATAAAACTTTTATTATTTCCATAAAACTCATACATCTGAATTACTTGTCTTGATAGAAGTCTCGATTTGAGATTATTTCATACTCTTTATTTAATTTAACTCTATATTCTATGCGACAGTACTTTTAATAAGTCCGAATAAGAGTTGAAAGAATTTTTTCTCCTCTAGATACTCAACATGTTATCATTAATAGCTTATTATATTTTTTGAGCGAAGTTATTACGAGATAAATTATAATAAAAATAGTGAAATATAGTAAATTGTACAAATGCGATATTAATTATAAATTAATTACTGAGAATTAAACAGAATTGAGGTAGAAGCAGTGACAGAAAATTTGCATTGAGGAAGTTAGACTCATGTCTTCGCTGATAAGAGTAAAGTGATATAAGATTCGAAGTTAGTGAGGATATTTACACGAACAGTGAACCATACCCAACTTACAAGTATTCATACTGATTAGCGTCAGATTAGCAATTGAGAGATAAGTAAATATTTATAATATTATTATTTAGGTTTGTAAATGTAAAAGGAAAATACTCCAAAAGCGTATTACTAAGCAATTCTTGTATGGGTTACTCTAAAAATCGAATACAACCAAATTGAGTTACTACATTGATTTACTTGGTTAATTTGTGACTTTTTATTTTTATGATTGAATAAAGATGGTTCAGATGCGTGAAAGAAATGGTTTTGAGGCATTGGAAGTTAGACTGGTTGCACCCCAAGTGCTTTTTGATTTAGATAATTTTTGTTTTCATAATGGGATGTTAGTATTAAAAAGAAAAATATAGTATTATTGCATTGGTTTAAAGTTAAAATATTTTGGCTGAAAGCGCATTAGTATTTTATGATTAAATATTGAGTTCAAATTATACTGCTTGAGTACAAATACATTGCATAAGTCCAAAAGATCTATTTATCACCTCGCTTCAATATACCTTAAGAACCTAGCAACTTTGAATAAAAAGTTAAGCTTGTTTTTCCTATAAATTATTAATCAAAATAATCAGATGTACAATTTTGTATTTGAATTTATTACCTATAAATGAAAATATAGGTATAGTCACTCAACATTTGTTACTTGTAATGTCAAATATTTCAATTAAAAACTAAAATGAAATAAATAAACCGATCATTTTTTTCAATATAATCTCTAATTAAAATTTTTGAGTTATTCTTTTTTTTATTTTTGCGAAGCATGAATATATTTATTTGAGTATTTTCCATACATAATGAAACCCAATTCCTAATCATGCCAAACACAGCTCTTAAATAATTCGAAAGAAACTACCCAGTTATGAAAGGAGAAAAAAGTTATCCTATAACAGTATGAAGCCATAGTCTCCTGCAGAGAAACTTACCAAAGGAAATACTGATATTTCAACAAAATATTAAAAACACAAAAGAAAATATGATATCTTCAAAACATGTATTGTTATTATTTACGCTTACCCATTTTTACTGGCAAATTTGCAAATCCAGTGAGATAGTAATTGTACCCTAAACATTCTTGAAATCTTTTTTTCCTTCAAAAGAGGAACTTTTTATGTGAAGAATCATTTGATCGAAATAAATCAAAAATTGTAATACCATTCGAGAAAAGAAGGTAACCTGAGTCTCAAATATATATTTTCCCTATAGTAAAAACAGACCTCATAAAAACCAATATAATATTGATTTCAAATGCTCTTCAAATCTATTACAGAAGCATAATGCTAAGAAATATACTATAAAAAGTATAAACCAAGCTTTTTCAAAATATTCTGGAATTATTTAAGAATCTATGGTTCTTATATTGATTATAGGAAAGTTCTTTATCGTATAATATTTTTTATATTCAAAAAACTCATGTATATACGTAAATAAAACTTTTATTTCTCAAAATATCTTAAATAAAAGTTCAGTGCCTTAACTCAAAAATTCTTTTCGTAATATGAGGATGGCTCAGAATGTACTTATTTTGAGGACAGAAGGTGTTTCTGAGGCAAGTTGGCTTAAACATATTGTAATACAATCTGTTAAATGGTGTCAAAAATTATGACACTGATTCCAAAATCAGTTTTGGTTTACTAACCATTTGCTATTAAATCAAAATCGAATAACTGCCACATCGAGTTGCCGTAGCCATTTTGAGATTAGATGTCACCGTCAAAAAGACAGATTCCTAATTATATCCTGGAAACCAAGCAACAACAGAGGCAATTATTTGCTTTTGGAGAATTTGCTCCAAAGAAAGTAAAGATGATTTCATCGACCAGAAAATTTATTGCGACGACTTTTGAATGCGGATGGCACAATACAAAGGACATTCATAGAAAAAAAATCACTATATGATGTGTGTGTTACCCCATTTATTTTTCCATGCCTTACAAAAGGACTTTTTGAATCCCTTTGTGTTAAATAAAACTCCATTCAATGTCCCTGTAAGGTCAAATATTTTCTTGAAAATTCTCAGAAATTGCCTTTTTCATTAGTGTAATGCAAAGAATTTGAACTATTTTCGTTATGATCAACATGTTATCGATATGATACCAGTGATTTTTTTTGACTTTTGCTTTCTAAATAATAAACCAAAATTTTCACTATACTCACCGGATCTTGAAAACGTTTTTTAAACCTTTTTCTTACTGCTGATAAAGTGTTTGAGGATGCAAATAATCATTATTATTTATCCGTTTTGCATTATAATATTAAATAATATTTAATAATAATTAATATATATATATATATCATTAACAATCCATATGACTTACAATATTTTTAAATAAATATTTAAACTATAAGAAATACATTTTATCATTTACCTCTCTAATTCCTAATATGTGACGCTGCTTTGGTCTCATTGTCAACTTTTGAAATAATTATTCACACATTTCTAAGGACAATGGAAAATATATACTAAAGGCAAATAGTAAGTAAAGTAAAAATATGAATATAAATCAAATCCCTATTATTGCAAAAAAATTTACAAAATTATACAAATATCAAAATGCCTTTCAATAAACCATAGAATTTACATCGTCATATTCTTCTTTTTCGAATATCAAAATGTCAAATTAGCACTATATGTCAGGCAGGATGATGTGAATTTTTCATTTCTGAGCTCAAAATAAATATAAAATATTAAAAAATAGTTATATATTTCAGATAAAACTACAATTTACTATATCTTTAATAATAATTTTTAATTAAACTTTAAGGAAATATTTAAGAAGAAAAAAGGATTTCTGTTACTACGTATTGATACACTTGTTTTTAAACTTATCCCTTTGCAAATGTTTTTAAGAATAATTATGCCTTTGCTCTCATCAATGACTTAAAAGAAAAGTTCCCTGCATACATATTGAGCTTTTAAAAAAAAATCAGATACTTTATAAAAAGGTTTTTAAGCATTAAACCAACACTTAAAAAGTTGCGATATTAAAATAAAGTTGTTTTCATGGCATTAAAAATTCAACATTATTCATAGGTATGAATAAAGAAATACATTTCTGTGAAGAAAATATCTGTTACATTTATAAAACTTCAAAAGTTGTAAGATTTTTCAGAACACTCTTATATTCTTGAAGCAATAATTTTTACATTGTTGAATTGGCTGTTAAAAATGGATTATCGATGCATGAAACAAAAGAATATTTCCTATCACCAAACATTTTAATATAACTGATACCTATATTCTCCATATGCCACTTCCTGTATTCCACGTATCAGTCTACGTGTGATTAAATCGTAGAATGTAAATGTCCGCGGAACACAGCATTCTGTTTGATATCTATAAGGTCTTATGCTCATAAAACGTGTAAATAATTCCATACATACCTGTGCAAAGATGATTGGAATAGCGGTGACAAAGGACAGACACCATATGACAACAATTACGCGTCTAGCCTGGCTCATGGTGCATTGATATCGAGATTTCACTGGATGCATAATGGCATAATATCTGGAAAAGAGTAATGTAATCAAAGTATTTATAATAAAACAGAAAACTAGATTGCTACAACAGAATATTATAATGGCACTTTCAGTAACATACTAACTAATCCACAGTTAAACACTTTACTAGATATTTACAGCCTTGCTTTAAAAATAAATGTTTGCGTGAAAAATTGTGTTGTGAGAGAAAGTTCAATAAAATAATATTATTAATTAAAACATTAATGTATTTGTATTTCTAAATTTATGTACTCTTCCTTTGCTGTCTCAATAATTAATTCTCCCAAAATTTATTCTGAGATTATGTAATAATTTATTATATTTGTTCTCAAATTGAAAATGACGTAAGTTTTATTTTTTAAATTTAAATTCGTAAGTTACATTTTTTTTTCTTTAGAAACTGGATTACATAATCAGAATATCTTGGTCTCTTACATACTTTATAGAGTGGCTTATTTAATGAATGTAATGCTTAAACAGTAATAAAGGAGTATTTTACATTGAACTTTAATTTTGGGATTGAAAGGAAATTGTTCGCAGTTTATAATATGAATAGCAGAGATTTCCTTTTTTAAAACCTTTGTGGACAAATTTACTTAAATAATCATGAAAAAGTTCTTTGAAAATAATTTATTTAAAGGGAACTGTAAAATTCAAATGGATAATTTACATTTGTGGGTGCATGTGTGTTAGGTTGGACAGTAAAACCCCTTTGAAAGATTTTAGTAATAGAATTGCAATTAATACCGCTTCAAAAAAAGGTATTACACATTACATTAAATTGCACGTTGGGACATCACAACAATGAACTACATGTATCATAAATGAACCCTTTTCATCATGAATTCCATCAATTGGAAGGTGTTATTACAGGATCTAAATCATTCAGGGCCAATCGGGAAAATACTGGCTTCCAAAGCTTCTCCTGTCACATCCGGATGAAAAATCGCTATGTTGAACTAGTGATTGAAGCATCTCAAAAATTATTGTAGTACTGAAGTAACAGACGGCTTCATTAGGGTGGCTCTGTTATCAAGATCTATGATGTTCCCCGAATTTTCTCATAATTCTGGAATTCTTAGAAATACATTTTTTGAATAAAATGTTGGATAATCTTTTAAAACTATGATTTAAGTCCCCGTATTAAGTTGAAAATATTCAAAATGAAAAAAAAATATAAAATTTATTAAGATGTATTTTTGTAGGGGTGAAAAATTAAAGTTATATATAATTACGAAATACTACTAAATTTACACTCAACACACTCCGCAATGTTATTTTTTTTAAACTTTTTCTGAAATATTTTAACATGTTTAACTCCCAAGTTATAATTTCCCCCCTTGTTTTTCAGGTCTTACACTTCACATTTAGAATAATACAATTACGACATTTATAAGTTCAATTTAGTAAACTATAAACTCTAATTGTAAAATTTAATATTAAGAGGAAATTAAACTTTTTAAATAATAATTTTTTCGTATCTAATTGGAAAATTCAGGAGAGTTGAGCTCTCTCTCACTTAAATAATGAGACTTTGCTAATTAAGAAACATTTCAGAATGTTGACTAACACACTCTTGAAATTGCATTAGCATGTCCTGTGCCTTGTTTTTACTTTCTTCGAGATAAATTGTTCATTTAAACAATGTTAACTTTAGTTTAATGTGTAATAAATAATGAAAGTTAAAAATGTATATTTTCATTTAATCGAATATATGTGTTTTAATTCTTTCTCGTGATATAATTTAGACCATATTATCAGGCCAAATAATATTAAAATTCAATTTACCAAAATCACACGTTAACGTTAATCACTCATGGAAGTTAAGCCGCTCGAGAGAGTCTCAGTATCAGAATAAAAACGCAATACAAGTGGTTTATGTCCATGTTCCTGTTGAAGCGTGTGTTCGAGTCAGGAGTCCACTCCTATTGAGTCGCCATTAAGATTCTTACTCCTCGTTAAATTAAATTAAACCTCAAATTCTTCAAAAGTGAGGTGAGGATGCTGAATGAATGATGTTAAAAATGAGTTCAGCATTTAATTTGTAAAAATTATGCAATTCCAAAATTTGCAAAAGTGTAAAACTTACACCAGTCTTACAAATCACTAAAATAATTACATTATTCACCTTACGAAATGCTCAGAATAAGTTTAAAACCCAAAGTAAGCTGCAGTTGTAGTAAAATGGTATAAAAACGGATAAATTTTAAATAAACAGTCTATGAATTTCCTGCTATGAAGAAATATGGCACCCCTGGAACTGACTCCTGTTTGAGGGCCTGTGTGGCGAGAGTGAAAGCAGGATGAGAACGCTGCCCTAAGGGTTTCCTGACTCGTTTTCGATGATCATCAGGACACAATTGGAAGCGCGATTCTTCTCTAAAGTATATACCTTCCCTATCAGAATCATCCTAACCTGATCGAGACAAGCACCTCTGTAATATGGCTCAACAGTGTGCAGGAGTGAGTGGCAAGTAGCGTAGCGGTTAGTACGAACATAGATTTCGCTCTATCAGCCTTCTGTGAATGGTCGTGGTGGATAATCGTGTGCGATTCGCACTTCTGGAGGTTGATAATGTTGAATCAGGTGCTGTGACAGCTGATCTGACAATAGCTCTGTCCTCCCGATATGCTACGGCCCTAGGTCGAATGCTACTATCATGACGCTGAAATCTGCCATTGTCCACCCATTCTTGCTAGCATGTCTTAATCAACGCATCGCTTCGACCCATATGAGTGATTCTCGGATTTGTCCAACCTGCCTCTTTCAATGTATTGGGTTGGAGGGAAAGTTCTGTCGTATTTTAAAGAAAATATTTGAATTCATTTATAAAAATATGTGTTTAATATTAATCAATTATATATGCTCCGTTATTTGTTACAACCTGTTGCCATCTTTCAGGTAACCTGTAAATTCCTGTTTTGTAGAAGTTCTCGTCCTTGGAGTTAAAATAGTCAGCAACTGCCTTAGAAACACTTTCAAAAGACTTGATTTTTTTTCCCGTTAGATAATTTTACAGAGATCTGAACAGGTAATAATCAGATGGTGTAATGTCAGGTGAATACGGTGAGTGACTAAGGACTTCCCATCTTAATGCATTCAGTTTTTGTTGTGTCACCATTGCAGTATGCAGTCGAGCATTATCGTGGTGGAACACTATTCCTTTTCTGGACACTAATGCTGGCCTTTTTTCTCTGATAGCTGGATTCAATTTATCCAGATGATTGCAGTACAGATCCGCGTTAATGGTTTTTCCCTGTTTCAGCAACTCGTAGTACACTGGACCTTTCCTGTCCCACCACAAACAAAGCAGTACTTTTCGTTGATGGATACTTGGTTTTGAAACTGTTGCTGATGATGTTCCTGGTTTGAAGCAAGATTTTTTTCTCTTCATATTCTTGTAAAGAATCCACTTTTCATCTCCAGTAACTAGCTTGTCCAAAAACGGCTCCACATTGTGTCTAATCAGATGTGATGAACATATTCTTACACGATCAGACAAATTCTTTTCCGTTAATTCATGTGGAACCCTAACACTTTGCCTTAACACAAACCCAAGAGATTTAATGTGTTCTCCAACAGTTGTATGATGAATGCCAAACTATTCTGCAATGTCTGGACTTGTTAAATGTAGATTATTTTCCAACATGGATCGCAAAACATCATTATCGATCTTGAATGGTCGTCCAGATCGATCACTTTCTTGGAGGCTGAGATCCTCGGAACGAAATTTGCCAAACCATCTTTGACAAGTACGAACATTTACAATATCTTTTCCAAATACCGCACATAAATTTTTACATGCAACCGATGCGTTGCTTCCTTTTCGGAATTCATACAAAATACAGTGTCGTAAATGCACATTATCTACTGACATGTTTTTCACTTTAGATATTACAGGTAAATGATGAACAGTGAAAAAAGACTCCTTTTATATTATACAACAACTAAAAGAACAAAAAAAAATCCGAATGTCTCATTAGCCAGACGTTTTTTTATTTACAAAAAAATCACCTGCTTATTTAAAATACGACAGAACTTTCCCTCCAACCCAATAATTATATGCGCTCTTTCAAATTTTGACAGTTGCTCGTAATGAGCTCGAATCCTGTGGTGAGGCATTTTTTCAGTCGTTGAAAGGTATCCTAAATCGCAATGCAACAGAAAATTTAGCCATCAGATTGAGAATTGCTTCTTATATACACCTGCTGAGTGCGCAGTTCGGATGTGCTGTAGCTCCCGCTATGCATTCCTTGGACACCGAATTTTAATCATTTGCATGTTCTGTTCAAATGCTTTTGCATACGAAATTTCATTACAATTGGGAATCTCCTTCTTGGTTTGTCGTTTTTATTTGGTATAGAGTGTATATACGTTTAGCATCCTGCGCGATTTTTTAAAATCAGCTCATCTTTGTAATTGTTTCTGAACTAAAATATGGAAAAAAAATTGGGTCAATAGTTGGGTTAATGTACTGGGATTTTCTCATAAAAATGGAATATGATACAATGGAATCATTGTTGAATATTCTATGGAAATATGTTCAATTCCTGTTAAAATTTTCATTCAGACCATCCGGCTTTTTGAGTCACGGGTTGAAGCCGGCAGGGCTATATGGGGACTTGTAGCAGCGAATTTGCTCAGCCTGTCTTAGGATAAGGAGGCTCAATTCAATGAATTAATGAATTTTATTTCAACTTCATGAAATAATGTGCTAAAATGCAATTGTCTTAAAACGACAGCAATATAGGGAGAAATGATAAACTTCTTAGTAATGGTAAAATGATAATTTGCGTGAATTCATTTTAAAAAATGTATGAACTATGATACATCTTTTCTTAGGAATATATATTAATTTTGCATGTGTTATTGAATGAAAAGCCATAATTTTAGCACTGCGTTTCTGGAATTAACCTAAGACAATTTTATCTTAAAGGTTTTAAATCCCGCTGGGTATAGATTCTAACTGACGTAGGATGATAAATACAGTTGCATAATTTCATGAGGTTTCAACTCTATATCAGAGCCCATCAATTTTATTCCGTTTCGTGTGGTTGTATGCCAGTCTCTTGGAGTACATGGTAAAATATTCTCATTGGATGACATACCTAGAGATCATTCTGTTATGGCAGAAGTTGAACTCTCACTGAATCCAGGAAACTCAGGACAGCACGGCCAACGTGTGGTCGTTCAATGCTTTGATGATAAGTACACACATCGAATTTTAGAAGATAGGACACAGTTGTGGACCACAACACACCAGAAATGTAATGGTGGCTGTCCAAAATACCGATAATGTAAATACGGAATGATCGTAATTTGTATCCAATGGCTTCCTATACCATCTATCAAGACATACGGCTGAAGACTACAAGCTGAAAACATTCTTATTTCACGGTGAAAAAGCAACAGTGTACGTCCATGATGATGATCTACACAGAACAAGAATTCGTCTGATAATTTAACTTGACCCCGTCTTGTTCCTATGACTGTCGTTCAACTAACCATTGTCGGTACGCTTTCTTCAGCTACAGTATAAAAAACATTGTTATCTGTTGCCGACGTCCATAGCCCAGCATATGTTACCACACTGTCCGTAAAGATTATTCTCATCCTGCAAACATTTTCAGTTTCTGATTTAAAGTATGTGACGAGTCTATAGGGTCATGAAAGACAATGAAGATAACATCTACCCTATAACTCGTAAGTGCGCTAAGTTATTGAGATTTTATTTAACATTCTGTATGATACCTCTGGATCCCTTGATTTCATATACGCATGACAGTTATTAGAACACAATCAACAAAAGAGCAACATCGCGAAATATGAAGCTACAGTCCTAAATGGCCACGATCCTATCGCTTTAGAAAATTGACGCGAGTTGAAAAAAGTTCCTTCATACATTAGTCATAGGTGAACACGAGAATTTACACAAGCAACAAAATTGCTAGTGAGACTTCCCAATAAGTAACCTAGGAATATTTCCTTTTATACAGACTGTAGTTCTATCGCTCCTACCAGCTTGTTGAAATACGCGTAACAATGCTATTCATTTTCATATTTCAGAATGTTGTACTTTTTCAGCAACAATTTAACTTTTGCAACGTTCTGCCTTCTTTATGTAATAATTTTAATAGTGATCAGTGTTAGTAATAATGTTTCAAATTTTTTTTTTGGTAAACTTTAAAATAATATAACGAAAGTAATATATATATCGTGAAATGAGAAACAAGATATTATCAATTAGTTTTATTCAAAAAAAATAATATATTCGGTAGGTTTGGTAACATGTTTAACAACCACAAAACTACCGTTACATACATTCTTAAATCACCATTATTAAGTTTTCTAAAATAAATAATTATTTTCTTTTTTTAAGTGTATTATTTTATAACAGACCTTATAAGATAATATATTAATTAATTACAATTTTATCAAAATTAAGTTCAAAATGAGTGTACAGCTCTGAAATTATGTTTTAATCTTTAATATTTCTGATTATACAAAATTACTTACTGACTTAAATGTATTCAGAATCAAAAAGAAATTTATTTTCTTATATAATTTTTTATAAATTTTTCTCCATATATTTGTACCTTCATGTTAAAAGTTTAACATTTGATTGACAGGGACTGCGAAAATAACTTTAAAATCATTTTTTTTCTTACTACTGTCTTTCAAAGTGTATGATAATGTAAACTTCAAATGATTTCAATACTCCCACAGTTGAGTTAAAATATCGATTGACATGCTTATCGGAGAAGACAAGCTGATCTATAAAGCTATATGTAAGGCTATGCAGAGAATTTCAGTTTTTGGGGTAGCATTCATTTATATCAAATCACTAATTTTCAACAGACGTTTGCGAGAATTATGTGAAATGTATAAGTAATTCATCAGATGTTTAGAAGGATTCAATACCATATAACCAAATTGGTTGTACTTAGAAAAGATAAATTAAATTTAAAATGCCATAGTTTGTATTTAATAAAATGTAGTAACTGCACACTATTAATATAAGTACACAAAACATTAGTCATTAATTCATCATGTAATGCTTCATAAAAACAATGTTCATTTTGTCAAAGATTTGTGATCCTTTACGAGAGAAATCAGTATCAGAAAAAGATAGTGTTTATTTGTGCAATGGGAAAGAATAAATTAATGAAAGTTTTTAATGTAAATATTACATTTGGTTGGAAGGCATGCACTAATTTTTACTATTGTCTGAACAAGACTGGAAAGGTCAATTATTTTTATTAACAAATGCACTCTGAATATGTTAATCATTTTTATTCATAAAATTGATTTATTTCTATATAGAGAGAAATTTATCAATTTTATCGATATATTTCAATTGATGATATGAATACTACATACAAATTTTAGCACTTACAAAATTTATTTCAAGCTATTCCAAGCTGGGTTTCTTATAGTTTTGTAATTATTTTTTTAAAAAAAATGTGTTTTAACTTAATAATATTCAAACATCTGTAGAGTTTTAATTTCTAGCTTTTTCAAATAACATGAGTATAAATAGCTTTGCAGATACATTTGTATGAATTGATGATGAAAGTGTTAATTCAGAGGAACTTATCCATAATTTATATGTTACTTTCGTTACATACCTACTTTTGAAAGCACATAACTCTAGTATTGTGTATCATTAATATAATCAAATTAGTCTGATATAAGTGTGAAATGTAGAGAAGTCTTAATAAATTAATTCTTTATTTCAAGTTACTAATATTTACGTACGTTAATATTTTCAAATATTTTGAATGATTTGTTCGCTTATCATTTCAAAGCTATGATATTTTACTATTTCGTAATCTGTATCAACTAAGTTACTAAAGCTACAATAAATTTAGCAAATTTAGATATTTATTAATCCATTTTTATACTGTGTAGAATTCAGAAGTATTAAAGATTGAATTCTTAAATTTTCGTCTTAATTAAATATCATCCGCTGTTATCTTTGATTATTGTATCTGAATTTCGGTAATATCATGCATTAATTCGTTATGAACTTTATTAAATATGAAATAAACAATCAAATTTTAAAGTTTTAACTAAACAAAATATAAATGTGAAGAACTTATATCATTTGTTATACATTCCCTTGAGAGAAATAACTTCTTTTTCTTGTGCATTGTTTTAAAGAACACTTTAAAATTATATGTACTAAATAGAATCATCACCCATTATTTGATATCAAAACATTCTATCTGAGAAAAGAATATTTACATGATGGTTTGTAAGATAAACCAATCTATGCAAAAATATCTTGCATTTACAAGAATAAGTTTTAGTTTTTTGACATACGCGAAGGGGCTTATTTTAAATTTTAGATTAATAATAAAAATATTTTTTTTTTCAAATTTCAGATTTTTTAAATTATGTATGATTTTTTTCTTACTGTAATATAATTATTAAATAATATTGTAATAAAAAGTCCTAAATTAAAAAAATATATATTAAGGTATATATAAAATTCAGTTAATAAGTTTTTTCCGCATAATTACAGCTTGAATTGAAATAAATGAATAGTGTCCTAACATCTGTATCGAAAATTAATCGAATAAAAGAAGTACAATGCACTTCACTTTAATTTTTTTTTTCTCTTTCTTTGTTTTCATTACGAAACTCATCTTGATATTCTACAAAAACCATAAAATATTAGAGACGCTTAATTTCATTTCTATAAACCATTTAGGATTAACATTATTTTTAATTTTAAAGATATAAAATTCATTCTAGATAAAAATAAAAAAAATCTTACTTGTGAATCAAAAAAGAACTTTTATTTACTTATTTTTAATAATTCTGATGCATTTTATTTAAATGTAATTATTTCTTACTCTTTAAATTTGCTTAGATTCTTTTACAATAATGAAATATTATTTTGTTCTTCCTTTAAGCAAGATTAGAATTTAAAATGGTTTAACCAAATCATATTTATTTTATGTTACATGAACAGCTATTTAATTTGCTTTTAAATTCCAACATCCCTTAAGCAGACTAAAAAGATAAAGTATTATTTAACCATTAAATATCTCGCGTTCTTTATTTTGTGTCTACACAGTATAGCTTATTCAGCAGTTGTTATTTATTGAAATATTAAACGTTGGTTTTATGTTACAAAAAATAATTCTGCAAATTCATATGAAAATGTTAACATTAAATGAGTATACCGAGCTGTATTCGAAAGAAAATCAAGTTATTCTTTTTAAACGATTTCCCAACTAACTTATTTAATGATGTCAGTATAAAGAAAATAAGGTTGAAAATGAAATTTGATATCCTTCAGGCAAGCTGCTTTTAATATATTAAATCCAACGCATTTTAGAATAAAATTGTTTTTCCCCAAATGCTTGTTCGGATGTGTCCTATATTTTCTGAAAAATTTATAAGCAAAGCAAAAAGCAGTTAAATTTCATGGGGATTAATGGTATGGAGCTACAAATATGTAGAAAATAATATAAACAAATATTTTTTTGAAGCTGTTAATGTAGATATATAGCTTATAAAAACAATTTTTTCAAACTCATTTTTCCAATTTAAAACAAACTGATATCTTATAACGATGAACTTTAAAGTTTTATGCTTACGAGTAATTATAAAATAACATATTTTTTTTTTAGTTCTAAAATCACTCATTGAATCATCTACAAGAAATCAAAGGAAATTATAAAATTTAGAGCATTAAACTTTTGTGAATATTATGCATTGTTTTATTTCTTAGCCAAAAAATTAAGACAAAAAAATCTAACAACAATAAAATTGTGACCTAAATAATGTATAGAGTATTATGGGATTCAGTCGATGCCGATTCCTCTTGGTGGGGATTCAGCCTTCTTTTCATAGACAATAAGGGCCAAGTTATTCCAACAAACTAATGAAAAAGACTAGATAAGTTCAAAGATTCTGCTACATAAATTCTCGAAATTTGTTTGATGTAGTATGTTACTACAATCCATTTTATTTCTTAAGATAACAAACTGCTTCTAATGCCAAGTTGAATATCTTTAAATGCCCTCTTAGGTCATAAATGGATAATAATTTTTTATATCAGCTAAGATAAAATTCTTAAGGATGTGTCTGATAGCAAAATATATGTAATATATAAATCCATATACTATATATATATGATGCTATTTAACTTATATTAAAAAAAAATTTAAGATTAAAAATTTCCTAAAAATTGCCTCAAAAAAAGGGAACTAATGTGATAACGTCATAAGTACAGCAACAAATGACTCCGGTACCATTTATTGTTTGAAGAGTGCATCATAGTTTGTTTTTAACCGATAATCTTGTTCGTGTGAGAGCATTCAAAGTGAATGTTAGTTTGTGCTAAAGGTGTGCTTTCTAAAACCATACAGTGAGCAGTACTACCGTTTTGTAGTGGAAGGTCAGTGTAATACGGACATTTATTCTTAAAAAGTGGTTGTCTATGATATACTCTGCTTAAGATGAACAACTGTGAATAAATGGTATAAAACTATCCATGAAGGGCGTTCATGAATATCAGATATGCATAGACGAGGGCAAACAGACATTGCTATTGTTAATGAATCCAAGCAGATATTGCTGAAATGATTAAAGGTACGGAAAGGAATTACCGCTGCGCACAAGACTTGACATTTTATCCATTTTAATTGATGATTCGACAGTAGTGAATTTCATTGTTGCGAGCGACAAGTAATAATGTCATTACTACGCATCCGAATCAAACAAAGCATTAATACATTGAGGATGCATACATCATCTCCTTCACTGAAACAGACAAAAGCTATGCTGCCGTCAAGGAAAGTTATGCTAGCGCTTTTCTTCATTCACCGTTGACCACGCTTGATTGATGGCGTTCCACAAAAGTGCGCTGTTAATTCTGCGCAATACTGCAGTATTCCCACGAAACTTCGCAAAGCAGTCAAGCGGAAACGCTCCGATGTACTATTGAATCCAAAAACAAACTGACGAATCCTGAAATTCTAAAAATAAAATTTTTCAAAAAATTTGAAGTAAGAAAAGTAAAGATAAATCCGACATCACAGTGTGCTTTATAATCTTCAATAAGAATGGATAAGCAGTATTAAAAAATGAGCTTCGAGATTTAGATTGCAATCCAAAACAAAGCAGCGAATTAGAAGTTCTTTCGAAATCTGAAATGTAACTACTGCTCACAGCTTGGACATAATGCATCCGAATGTAGCAAGAAAATATTCCACAGAAAACAAGTATCTCCAAATGAAGTATCTTCAGGTTAGTGAAATCTGATGAATATGTATCGTCGGTTATGTGCTATAATTAAGGCCAGAATGAAAGAAATTCCACCACCTGGTGTTTAGATAGTGGATCTATCTGTCATATGTGCAACGATGAAAAGCTATTCAACGAAATAAATAAAGAAACAAACTGTTTCTTAAGATTAGCTGTCGATAAAACCACTGAAGTAACCGGCAAAGGTTCGGTTAGCATTACTGTTCAAAATGCTAAACACTCCAAGTCAGTTCTTCTGAGTAACGGTTATGTTTACCGGAATTAAAATGCAACTTAATATCAACATTTAAAGCCACAATCAAATATCTATCCATTATTTTCACACAAAAAGAAGCAAATATAAGTAAAATCAACAAAACTGTTCTGATGACAGCGATCCGCAAAGAAAATTTATACTACCTGAAATCGAAAATTGAAACGGCAACTATTTTCATCAATTTTCAAAAATGACATAAGAAATTTGGACATTTAAATGAAAAGGATCTAAAGAAATTAAAGAATGAAAGAATGGTGCGAGGATTACATTTTGATATAAAAAGTTAAACAGTTAAATATGCATCCAGTCAAAACAGATTATTGTCCCTATTTTTAAAAGAATCTATATTTGAATGGAATGTGCTGTGGTATTTTAGCAGTAATAAATATTAATAAGCTATTAGCTCGTACAACATAACATTTAGCAATAATTACAGACAATCAGCTTTCCTGAAACTATTCTAAAAATTAAATAAGTAACCGTTTCGTTGACTATTTATAAGAATTTAAAGAGTTTGTTAATTTGAATAAGCGTGAAATTTTAACGTCAGTAAAATTTGCTCTGTGTCTGAGATCGATTGCCATAGAGACTCATTAACAGCTTTATTTTTATATTGAATTTCGGTTGAATACGGCTCTACAACAGTAAGAAGATACCATATCCCTTATTCATCTGTTTTAAACTATTTCTCTTTTAAACAATTATGCACTGAAGAACCATTTACACTTCCATATATTTGTGCCATTGTTGTTTTCAGGTATTTTTTGCTTTATAGTAGCAATCTGTGTTCGTACTTGATATAAATAAAACTTTTCTAATCCCCCCCCCTTTTGAAGATACTCAACAAAAAAAAACTACTTATGAATTTTTAACTCGAAAACATATACTTCCTTTTCATAAATATACAAAAAACCTAACCATTTTTATTGTCATTAGTTTTTAAAGGTTTTATCAAAAATATTTGCCGATTTGAAGCAATTCATTAAAAACGCTGATAACCATATAGAACAATACGTGACAATACGAATTACAACCAGGAATGCTAAGGAGGGAAATATTGATTTTATTAATTTATAAGCTAACTCTTATCTGAATACTTCTGAAATATTGCATTGTTTTTGGAAATGTAAATTAAATATTAGAAATTTCTGAATATTCAGCATTCATTTATGTTTCACCACCTGTAAGCCAACAACCTTGTTTATATTGAAATTACCACAAAACTTTTTATTTGAAACAAAAAGTATTTTTTGATGTAATTTTAATGTAAAAAATAAACTACTATATTTTCTAAATTAGACAAGGACTGAAGGTAGCTGTCCAGGAAATACGTAAGACGATTTTCTAACGTTAAACTGATACCTCTCACTCCGCTGAAACAAAGAGAATATAAAACCATAATTCGCAGACCATTAAGTATTAATTTTTGTAGTATCTTTGTTCTGAGGAACTACTGGAAAAACACATTTTATTCTTGGATAGAATTCAAAGAAAAACACCTTAACAAATTGGGTTTTTTTATTATTTTTCTCACGCTACAGCTTCTTTTGTTGTTGAAAAGCTTTCAGTAATTTGGCGTGGTTTGTATATGTATATAAAATAAATTAACTTTAAGAATCTGGAAGATGGAAATTTTGCATTTATATTATATGACTTTGGTCCAAAGAAAATATAAGTAATTTTACTCCTTTATCTGACTTAAAGCTGTTATCAAAAAGTACACTTACCGTTCCACACTCATGGACGTTAACGTGAGTACGGAGCAAATAGCCGACACATTCTGGACATAATGGACAAATTTGCAGCAGAATTCACCCAAGGTCCACGAATAGGAAAATAGTTGCCCAAACTGTAAAAATACAAAAATAATTAGCATTTTGTATTCACATTTTATTAAAAACAAATTTCATAAATATTTTTTTCTTCAGTCATGCATTTTAATTTGTACAAATTTCAAAGATTTAAT
This sequence comes from Nephila pilipes, assembly GCA_019974015.1. Classification (NCBI taxonomy): domain Eukaryota; kingdom Metazoa; phylum Arthropoda; class Arachnida; order Araneae; family Nephilidae; genus Nephila; species Nephila pilipes. The sequence goes on from BMAW01111243.1 coordinate 56,269, forward strand.
AACTCGAAGATTTAATATTAACCAACAATATTATTTTAAAAGAGTTTTAAATATTTATCAAATTTTCAAAAAAAAACTATGAAATTTACTAGTGTCTAATAAAATTAAATTCATTAACACATTCAGTCTGAAGCATTCGAATGACTTTCTATAATGAAATGACGAGTTTAAATTAAAATAGAATTTAAACCCTTCTCCTAACTTCCAAACAAGAACTTGTGAAATATTAAAAAGAATTTTCCCTTTAAATTGCTTAAAGACCATAATGTTCATACAGAAGATCCTTCATCGAATTAGCGATTTGATTTGAATATCAACGATTATGAAGTTCTTGGAGTGATTAAATAAAATTTCTGAAAAGTAAAACGAGAAAATTTTTGCAGTATATGACTCTCAATTAATTTCCTCCTTTTTTTTTTTTTTTTTGTCAAAAATAAATTTTCCTGTAATATATCTTGGTATTAAACTATAAAATATAATTTTGGAAAGTAACATTTTAAATAAAAAAAAATCCTGATTGTTTCGAATATATATTCTAAAATTAAAAAAAGCATAATATCATTAACAAAGCACAATTATTCATTAGAGTCCTTTTAAAAACCCTTCTACAAATTAGAATAAGAGGAAGTATACGGAAAATTGATCATTAACTATATTTTTAAATGATATAAATTATTAATTGTTAGCTTAAAATGCTTTTAATTGGACACATTTTGTTCATCATACTTTCTTAAAAATTTCCCCGTGTGTTTGCATTACTCATTAATTTAATTTATTCAAAACATTCTGATGTTTTAAACAAATGAACACATTAATGAATAGAATGTTATAGCAGTGAATAAGAAATTCATTTTAATTACTTAAATCCAACAACTTTAGTATGTATTTTATTTTTGAAGTTCAATGCTCTGAATGTGTTACTGATGTTGTTTATATTCCGATGCTACAATGATAACGGATTTTTTTTTTAAAAAAAATTGCCTTTTTTTCAAGTTATAAAGAAGGAACTAGGTTTATGGATAGAGGTATTGTCAGTTCTTAAAAATGTGTCTTGAGCATAGATTAGAATTTTCTAGAATAATTCAGGAAACATGCTAATAAGGCCAACATCATCCATCTGGAAGCGCATATAACTTTCAAAAGTCTTAAAAATTCTTGTTTATTCTCCAGGGTATAGTATTTACACATAGGCTAGATTAAACAAATGCGAATTCTGAACAAGGAAAAGAAACTTGCTGAATTTTGAATACGATAGAATCGAAGCAAGAGAAGAAAAGATAGAATCAGAAACTTCCAAACCCTATTTTTAAAAAAGGAACTATCGTTTCAAAGATGAAAGTTCTGCAAACTCAAAATGCAAACGCTGACATGAACATTTGTTCTGAAAGAAAAAAAAATATATTCAGAAGGGCATATCTCACAGACATTCTTGGCTGCAGGTAAAGAAGATAAATGAAACGAACAAATAGTGTACCTCTCTTGGAAACTTTCAAGTGATGTCTACTCCAGTCATGATAGTGAAAGTGAACCAAAGGGAAACAGCTGTATAAAAATTGGAACAGAGGAAATATTGTTTACATTTCAGTGTGTTAGAAAATACTTGAATCATATTCTGAACATATAAGCAAATATTTACTTTTCCTTCTTTCATTAGCAGATGTTAGAAAAGTTAGTGGTTTGGTTAGCGATAACTCCATAAAATGTTATAGTACCTTTTAATAAGAAATCAGAGACAATATGGAATGGGTTTCAAATTATCAATTTTTTTTCAATCGAATTTTGAAAGAGAAACAATGCACTATTTCCTACGGTGAAAAAAATTAAATGTTTCTTTAAAGTTAAGTCGTTTTAATTGACAATTAGTCCATAAAAATTGTAAGAAAAAAATCTTTTTGAAACCATACAAAATTAGAGATTTAAACCGAGAGTTATGGAAAAGATTGTAATTAAAATTTTTATTTGAAAAAAAAATAAGAGTATAATATTTATAATAAAAATTAGGTCAAACATTTCCATCGATTCATTAATCTTCAAGCGTTGTTACAGCAGCATTCTTAAGAAAATGTACAACATTGTTCATCCAGCATCAACAGAAAAGCAGCTGTACATTTTTATAGCACGCATATTCACACTTATTATCTGTCAAGTTGATAGTGCAGATAATAATAGAGGGGAAGTCAGCTATTTCATGCAACGAATATTGTGACGTACAACTATGAAATATTCTGAGATTTTCAATATCTTGTTACGAGCACGAGATGACTCTCCCTGCAACTATTTTCTTATGAACGGAAAGAAAAATTTACTTAGATGTTCTTGGGAACTTATGGATGAACCTCTTAACCTTGACAATGCATTTGACGACCATTTTGGGGACTTGTCGACTTTTGCGACACACGTAAAGTTCCGAAAGGTGCTGGAGTCGAGATGATATCTTCACGGGGAAAAAAAGTTACAGACTCTTCTTGAATTTTACCATGTGACATCGTATCTGACCGGAAGAGGATAAATACGCCGAGATCATGAGTGAATTTATGACTGACTTTTAAGTCTCTGTTGTGGAGATAAATCGTTAAATCAAATGGAAGCTATCGGAATTTTGAAACGTAATATACCACCTAAATTTCCGGAGAAGCAGCATGTATCTACCGGGAATAGTTGGATTATTAATTAATCGTACTCTTATTAATTGGAAATGAAAAAAAAATTATAACGACTTGAAAATGGAAAAGGACAATAATCGAAACTGGATAAAAAATATAACGAGTATTATGTTCTATTTTTGAACTATTAACATTAATTAAAACATTTTACAATGAATAACAATAAGCAGAAAAATAAAATTATTTTAATTATTTAAGAATTAATTAAAAAGAGAATACCTTATAAAAAGACCACTGTTGCTATTAAATGATATTAAATACTTTGCAGATTTTTATCATTCACTCGAATTCTAAACATTTTTAAAGTATTTTTAATGTCAAACATTATTGTTGATTGAAATGTACACGAAATTAAAAAAAAATAAGGATAATCTGATTAAAATGAAAAGTAAAAAAATCTATTTTCCATTTGATTCAATTAGAAGTTCACAAATTTTCATAAAATCAATATTTTTTTAGTTCAGGTTCTTGGAGCATTTTCAAAAAATATCAGATGTTGAAGATATTTGAATGCATTAGCACACAATATTTATAAATTAAATTATATCAAAGCATATTACCAGGAATCTGAATAATAACTTCATACATTGTGAAATCTGTTAATTATTATATGTCTGGCATCTGAATAATCACTTATTAAATTTGTTTTCAAAATATTAAGCTAATTAAAGAAATTCTTAATAACGTGTTATCTGATTTTTTTATGTATTACTTTCTGGTTGAATACTTGTAAGGTTTATTACGTCAGGATTTTTAACTAAATATTTTTTCCGAGTAAAATGAGACATTTGCAGCAAAAGGTAAATTTCTGTAAAATTATAACTTTTAGGCATTTTAAGCAGTGTAAAGTGATGTGTCTTCACCTTACTACTTGCACTCTTTTTCACAATGTTATACTTTTACTCAATGTATCACAATACTGCAATTAATTATTGATGTAAACTCACTTTAACTGGCACACATATCAGGACCACCAAGAGATCAGCAGTTGCGAGTGATGCAAGAAACACATTGCTGATCGTCCTCATTCTTCTGAAACTTATCACTGTGTAGATGATCAATAGGTTTCCAATGAGACCAACCACCAGTGTGATTCCATAGATGACGGCGACGGGCACTAGTTCTTCCAAAAAATACATGCTGAAGGATTCTTCTCTGTCGTAATCCAAATATCCACTAGAGTTTTTATCACCGGAATCACTGTTGTTTTCTCCATATATACTCACATTCATGTCTGTATGAAATACAACGCATATTAAACAATAATTAATTAAATCAAAAAAGGGTAAAAACATAGTTTCACACTATGAGTATATTAATTATTTTTGTTTTATAATAATATGAAAACAGATAAGTGAATAGACGAACTGCTATGCTTGTAAGAATTTAGCGTTTTTGAGAATTGAAATGTTTTTACTTTAACACATAATTACTTACAGTTAATTACTTGTAACGCTTTTCTTCGATTATTATATTTATTCGATAAGGATACTATGACAAATTAAACAAAGGAATAATGCTCGTCAGTTTGAAGTGTTATTTTTAATACTTGTGCATGCTTTTCAATGTGTGAATAATCAAAAATTAATATTTTATTTACAAAGTATTCCTTTCCTGTTTTTCAATAATGCATGAAAAGAATTAAAACTTATATTCCATCATTATGTAATTTATAATTCACATTTTTATAATAATAATTTTATATCCTAAAACAACTTACTTTTAAAACAGATTTTAATGCGTTATACAAGTTTACTAGGATTATATCTCACAATTCATGTTAATGAAAATGAATATTATTTCAAACAAATAAATTTATATAGAAACTTATAATCTTAAGAGATATGTTTTAGTATTAAATTTTAATGAAAGTAAAATTTCAAGTTAAGTTAAATTATGATTTAAAATTTTACAACAAAGATGAAAATAAACATTTTCATGAAGCATGAAAATTATTTTTCAATGAAAACTGAGAGCTTAAGTACTTTTATTTAAATATATCTAATTTGGAAAAGCACTTTTTTCTCAAATTATATTGCAAACAGTAATATTACATAACTTTGTATTGTGATTTCAATTTGAGATAATTTCATATTATTATACCTAAGTTTTCAGCATTTCAACTATATGAGAAATATTTTCTTAATTTTTTTTCCATATATGTAATTAAGTTTAAATTTTAAAGTAATTAAGAATACTTATTAGAAGAAATATTTAATCCTAAATATTCTGTTATATATTGTCTGTAACATGAATAATTCAGTAAAGTATGGAATAAAAATAATACAGCTTTATCTGGTTACATTTCTCAATGTACAAAGATATGAAAAAAGAAGACATTTACTGATTCGCAAGACTCTAAATAGTTTGAGAAGTTTTGTTTTTCACAGTTGTTAAGTCTTTTACTCTTCTGTTTACCAATATTTCAATAGAAGCCGCCTTTACCTTGTAACATATTTAATATTACTGAATATAATGAGAAAATTAAATTCTTAATTTTCAGACTTCAATTACTTAAATATAAATTAAGGCACACTCTAATTTATATCAAATCTACAGCAAAATAATATGTATTATTGAGTTTTTTTGTTTAAGTTTTGTAAAGAATTTAGTGCACCATATTATTAGAAACATTCAGACAGTGATGATTATAAGGTTTCAACTGAATTTCGAAAGAAAAAAAAATGAAATGAATGTTTGTAAAAAAGTTTTATATAATTGTTAACTCTTAGCACTACTACTTAAGGATTAGAATTAAATGCAAAAAAGTACAAAAAGAGACGCAAGTGGTAAACAGAATTCATACTTCAACTTTTGTGATTTCTTTGTAAGTAAATAAAGTCTATTTAAATTTTATCATTTATAACAAATTCATTTTCTTATTTTCGTGCAAAATAATTATAAAAATTTGCTAGTTTCATTTGATAAAAATTTCTAAATTAAAACAAAAAAATATGAAAATAATATTTTTTTTTAAAATTATAAATGTTTATCTAAAATATTTCTTATATAATGAGTTGCCTTTAATATTCCTAATATTACATCTAATGTCCCTAAAACGTTTCAGCCCTTTGTTCGTAACAGTCTTTTGTTAAAAACAAAATTATTCATGAGTAAACTTCGATAAGTACCAACACAATAATAAATTAATCATTTGATAACCTTTTAAATATCTTGTTGTTCTTTACAAAACAGAAATTTAACACAAAACTAAGATATAACAGATGCATAGTAACTCTATTTTAATCAAATTTGATATCACGATAAAAGAAACAAACATTATTTCTATATAACCAATTTTCTCTTTTTTACGTTAAAAGTAATAAACGCATGGAGATTATATGTGTTTTTGTATTAATTCTTTCTCCATCATAATTTCAATTCGTTATCCCGGCGAAGGTAAGAAAATGAGTTGTATAATAAATCGAATTCTTGTTTATAAAGAAACTCTTAGGTATTCATAGTCTTATCGATTACCTGTATAATTATGATACTTAAAGTATTGAGCTTGTATTAAAACAATATAACTAAAAGAATTAGTGTTTAACTACTCTGAAATTATATAATTGTTTTTATTAAGTTATTATTCTAAGTAATGGAAGAAATTAGAGAAAAATAAAAAAAAAAGTATTCAAAGTTTTGCAAGAGATTAGGATGAAGGATAGTGTATTATTTTTCTTATAAAACTATGTATTCTGAGATCTAATTTTTTATGAAATAAACTTACCTTCGTAATCCATGTTGTTTTGTTTTATTGATTCTCAATTATATCATTTTATCAGGAGAAGAGGCAAGCAAAAATTTTGGAAACTTCTCAGACTGTGTACAGCATTTTCGATAACCTATATGAAGAAATATTTTATACAATTACACCAAAAAAATCTAATTTAGTTAATATGTTTACTAAGGAAATAAATTAAATTATATTGATTTTTTGGCGTTTAAGTGATTAACTTTTATTATATGGATTATTGTAAATATATCTCGATTTCTTATGTATACACTGCTGGCCCTTAAAATTGCAACACCATGAAAAAAAACAAATAAAAAAGATATTTATTGTACATAAACATTATGGAATGAAGAGAAAAAAAAGGATTAAATTTGAAAGCAACTTAAGAGTTTACAGGGGTTCGAAATTACTAGAAACAGCTGCTACCCCTGGCAGTTAAAGAGACCCTTACCGGTGAGGCATGGTGTCGAACTAGGCTTGGATGACAGAAACGGCCAACTCATTCCATGTTGCTAAAAACGTATGAAAACCTCATCAATTTTATTAACTGGAGATAGGTGCACACCAATCTATCAGCAACTCATGACCAGAGGTTTTCAATGGTTGATAGGTTTGAAGATCGTGCAGGTCAGGGCAACAATTGAACAATATGTGAATCGAGGAAAATCAGAACACTAAGTACAACATGTGGTCTTTCATTATCCTGTTGGAAGATGGCAACGAGGACCTCGAAGATAGGGCACAACCACTGGATGTAAGATGTCAGAAACATTTCGATCTGCGTTAAAATAAACTGCCGATCCGAACTAGAGATGTGTGTGTCATGTACCGATGGCTGCCTAAACCATCACACTAGCTGTAGGACCCCTATGCCGACGACAAGCGGCCTAATTGGACCATATTCTGTTATGATAATATTGTACGTAGAACCGGGTCTCGCCTGAAAAGACGTCATTGTGCCTCTCATGTATCCAACATTGTAGTTCGGCTCCCCAGAGAGGCCGTCTCTCTCTATGCTGCATTGTCAAGGAAAGCCGAAGAAATTTATCGTTGTGCTGACAGTCCACGCTGCTGCAAACGTCGTCGTACCTTAAGAGTGGATACTGGGCGTGCTGCAAACATGAGTATTTCTTGACTAATGTTCCATGATGAGGTTGTGCAGTTTTGCAAGGCGGACCTCATAATGTATCTATTATCTCGGGTGTTATTCATGGAAGGGCGTGGACATCCTTCATGCCTTTCAGTTTGACCCTCAGCTACCCATTATTTCTATATTCGCATAGCAGTGGTTAGATTTTGACCAGTAAAATGGGCAATTTAATATAACAATAATCCACATTCTCGATCGGCAGTAATCCTGTCTGTATCGAATTCCGACACTTAATGATAAACATTTCTACTTTTTATTCGAGGCATAGTATGATATTCTGAGAAATTACTGAGCCCCTGCAAAGCGCTTTCTAAATAAGAAATCCACTACACAACTTTTATTTTAAGCAGTACTTCAGATGTCGTTTTCCCACCTGCATTGTCTAAATGCGCTGAAATAATAATAATTTATATATATATTAACTTCTTCTAACTTGCATGTGATTTTGACGTTCGTCAGATGCTTTCTTCTTGATGTTGCAATTTTAATGGCCAGCATTTGCTATCCTAGTCATTTCAATGTAGCATTCAATTTTGAAAAAGTAATGATAGGGTCAAGTGTTGATTACATACTATATATTCTAGCGCCCACAATTGAGTAAACGGTAAAAAAAATAAGGGCATTTGTGTGTTTTGATGGCTCACAACATCTTTCTTTTAGGGAATAATACCATTAAGTTATGTATCAGTGGAAAGGATATGTAATGAATAATGTAATAAATAATTTTTATGCAGGAACTTTTAATCGAAAACAAATATTATATATATTGAAATACATAAAAAAATAAGATAAGCTCAAATTTATTCATGCCAAACAGGCTGATAGAATTCGTGGGATTTTTATATAGCTTTATACAATACAGTAGTTAAAATTGAAATACCTAAACTAGCCTCTGTCATACAGTATCGGCATATTAAAATGTGTGTGTATAATTTCAGTATTTTGTATCTATCACTTCGAAATTACATCGTGAACGAAAGAAAAAAATATGCAATTCAAATTGTAATATATTCTACATATAATATTCAAATTTTACTATATTTAGAATATAATATTCAAATTGTAAAACTATAAAATAAAATTGATTTCATTTTGTGTACAGAATTCAAACAGCAGTATATTTTATATTTCTTAGTCGATTTTTACTGCTCATTTTTCGAGCATATATTCGTGTATAGATAAGATTATAGAGATAATTTTAATCACATCACCTCCATGCTCCTTAACACAGGATATTACAGATTCAAGCAAACACTATGCCCTAGTGCACGAATTTCCCCTGGAAGATTACTGCAAATATCTTCAGGAATAAAACGAGTATGTACGCCAACAGCTGACACTAATAGAACGTCAAAAAGAAGTCAGTCAAATGAGAATATGAAATGAACAATCGCAGCATAATTTACTGCCATCGTATAAATCTGTTAGTCCTTTAATCGAATAGCAGTGATTCAGAGAACCCATCAGGCCGAATTGTTACGTGGCAGAATTTTCAGCCGTTTAGATTATGAGTACTCACGTGTAGAAGTAAGCGAGAAGCTTGGAATAGAGCAGGATATTATATCCAGGCTTTGGCCACGATCCTAAAAGGAAGGAAAATTTCAGTACATGTCACTCTAGCGTTAGAACCCCATAAAATGAGCAACATTTCTCAATAAGTGCCAAAATGGACGAAAGCAGTACAGTGTCAGACTTGTTCCGAAATATTTTGGTAGCTTCGAGTGCAACAGTTTCCAGGTAAACCGTATACAGGTGCTTGGAAGAGAGTGTCCTATATGTTCGTAAGCCTAGCAGAGTGTACCACTCATAGTAGCTTACAACCAACCCCATTGGCCTGGTGCAGAAACTCCGTTACCTGGCCACCATCACAGAGGAAATGAGTTTGACTTCCTACGAATCCAAGTTTTCAATGAAATTAGACTTACACAGTATCTTTATAAGAAGAACATCAGTTTTATTATAACTAAACTCCGTCAATCAACGTCATTATTTCAGTGGCAACATCATGGGTTCTCAAACAGGTATCATATTCAAAGTAGAATCTTGAATGGTTAAATTTATCGGCATTTCATTCTGTGACAACATCTTCCATTGTTCAGGGGTGTAATAGGTGCAGACATTATCTATATGAGAGGCAACACTTGTCCCCAACTTGCAAATATCGTGAATGAATGCCTTGATAAAGAAATCACTCTTTGAAATGCCAGATATTCTCCCTGATTTGATCTCGAACGAACGACTATGGGGCATATTTTGACAGAGAGTCTATCTCATATTTGTCCTCCTACGTTTATACCAGAATTGCAGCATTATTTCATTGATGAGTGGAACTGCCATCCTTAAAAACACCTAAATAATTTGGAGGGCAGCATTCCCAGACATGGTACTGAGTATGCTGCAGCTCATGGCAAACATAAAGTCTATTAACCACCTTAGAAATCGTACTCTATTACCTTTTTCCCATGAGAAATATTTTCTCCCATTGTTTCCAGAAGCATGCCCATTATTTTTATTGGTACTATGGTGCATGTACACTTTATTTCTTTCCTATCCTTATCTTGATTAAACAAGCTTTATGTTTACCTTATGTTTGTTGCGTGTATTTGTCTTTATTTGTACAAGCTTGCATTAATCTTAACAAATAAGCATGAGTGTTAACTATACATTTTATGGGATTATTAAAACTAGCTAACGGGTTTCGAGTAATAGATTGTTTTCTAAAGGAAAGATGCAATAAATATTTCTGAATGAAATATTAAGAAACTATCCTGTCAAAACAACTGACCTAAATAGAGTCTAGCTTTCATCTAATTTATTATGTGAATTAAATTTCACAATAAATCGTTAATAATTTTTTTTACCATGCATAATTATTATTGAAGAAGCAGAGTGACACATATTTATGAGAGAAATATCGGAACCACATCATAAATTTGACATTACACTTCTTAGACATTATCTATAAAGGCTGTACTGTATTGAAGACTATTAATAAAAATGACTTGTTTTCAGGACATCACATTTATTTGCGCACATCTTTTCAAGCATAAATTCAAGACACAATTTTACACAAGCACCACTTTTTTAACGTTCGTCTTTACCTCTTGGAACCAAACTCAATACTAAAAAAATTCATATCCGTTGCCAGTAAATTATCTAAAATCAAAACTATGATCTGGTGTTGCCAAAAAAAAATATCTTAATAAAGAATATTGAAAAAGGTATCACTTTAAGTTTAAATCGTCTGCTTTTAAAAATAGAATAGGTAATGTCTTAAATAAAGTATCACATCAGATTAAATCGTCAGCCTTTAAAAGTCGAACAGATAAATCTTAAAAAAAAGTATCACATTAAATTAAATCGTCTGCCTTTATAAGTTGGACAGATAATATCTTATAAAAGTATCACAATCGTTTGTTTTTAAAAATTGAATATGTCACAAGGCTTAGAAATAAATTTACGAACGTTCTTAAGAGTATGAAATTCAGAGGTTTGTGAATACATGAAGTGATTCACTGTAATTTGAGTACGACTTAAGTTCAGAATATTACAATTACTGTTTACTAAACCATGAAATAAGATATTGTATAGAGAAAGAGAGAGGTAGTCATGCAGATAATAGTTAAGTCTCTAACTGCTCACGTACGAAAAGGCTAAAGTTGACTGGAAAAATATTACTTTTTGAAACATTAACCAAAGTTTTGTTTATATATATATATATATATATATACTACATTTCTGGGAATACACACAACTAAATAGAAATAATGAGGGATTTGGCACCTATTATATTAAACATTATATATCATTCCTGATACTGGAACACCATTCAAACGGTGTCACTAATATATCAGAGTTCCCTAAATTCCTAGTGGATGGCTAGCGGAGGAATGCCTATAATGAAGTAGTATGTTATACTTTAACACCGTAATATTTTCTGTTTTTGAAAATACAATCGTAAAGTTACATCTGTTAACTTCCCTACTTAGAGCCTGCCTCTAGAGGGCGTTCATTTTGTAAAGGGAGAGAGTGTGATGTCACACGATCCCTTCAGACGGGACCTGACCGAATCTCCGAGAGGAGCTGTTGTAAACAAGCGGTAATAAGAAGAATAAATATTGTTGTTGTTATACAACCCGATGTGTTTTTTGTCTAAGGACAACCGTGAACTGAAATCTGAGGTGATGATGATTAGTTTTAGTAGTAGCTAGTAATAGATAGTAGTTAGTGAGTGAACAGTTTATAACATTCAGAAGCGGGATGTGTGTTGAAGCCCACGGTCAGACTGACATTTCTCTGAGAGAACTGTAAGAAAATAATTCGATATAAAAACCAACGTTTTTAAAAATAACGTTTTTATATGGTAGCAAAGTATATTAAAGAAAATTATTGAAATATTAGTTAAAACTGTTAGTTATTTTTAACTTTAAAATTTACTTAAAAAGATACATTTGTGAGCATATTAAGAAATTCATAATACTCATAAAATCAAAACATGCATTTGAAAGTTTGTAAGTCATTTTATTAAAAAAAATGGGAACCAGAATTCAGAAAAGGTTTACCCTTGGCGACAAGAATTATTTGGCAGTATTTTGCCAAATGTGGCTACCCTGTTCAGTTTCACTGATTTAACGCTCAGCCAAAAAAAAAAAAAAAAAAAATCGCCAAGTTTGGTGCCAATTTTTGAAATCGCGCCAAGTGTTTGGGCTAAACTGCATTATTAAAGAAAATATGAGTTAAAACTTGTCGCAAACGTCTAAATATTGCATTGTTAGGCGAGTACGAACGATTCTCAAAATTTCAAAGCTCTAGCTTGATGGGAAGTTGGTTAAATTAACGATCGAAAATTTGATGACACACACACACACTCACACACACACACACACACACACACCAAGTGAAATTCAGAAAAACGTTGTAAAAAAGTACGTTGTAGGACTCTAACCTACCGGAACTGTGAAAGAAAATGTGCTAAGAAGTGATTTATTTTGAAGAGTATTGAAATAGAGTTAAAAATGTCGTTCCTCTCAAAAGGACGTAAAAGTGATTTAGTAGAGCTTGCGCTTGAATTAGACGAAAGTGTCCCTTCGGATGCTACCAATGTGGCAATAATTGATAAAATTATTAACAGCAAGTTCTATGAAGAAGCTTTCGCGAGAGGATGTCTCGAGAGAATAATTGAAGATAGGATTGAAAAAAAACAAAGGTTAGAAAGGGAGAGGATTGAAAAAGAACAAAGGTTAGAACGGGAGAGGATTGAAAGAGAACGAAGGTTAAACAGAGATAAGGAGATGCAATTTGAACTAGAAAAATTAAGATTAGAAAAATTAATAATTGAAAACAATAGAAGAAAACAAAGAAAAATCCAAGAGTACTATGAAAAACGATTTCAGCCTCTGCAGGAAAAGTTTGAATCTGAATTAAAAGAAAGGGACGAGAAGTTTACCGAAATTCAGAAGGAGAATGAAAAATTATCCGAAGTTATAGGGTTACAGGATACCAGTATTGAAGAAAAAGCAATGAAAATTGTTGATGAAAGACAACTTCAGTCTCAACAGGAAAAGTTTGATTCTGAACCGAAGAATAAAGAACAGAAATTATCTAGTATCCAGGAACGTAATTAAAAGTTAACGCAAGCCATACGGGAACAAAATGTCGTTAACAGAGGAAAAGAAGAAGCGTTATTAGCACCAGCGATGCTACCGAATGATAAAGAAAAAGTGCAAAGAGAAGTGCAACGGAAAATACAGACAGGAAATAAAGAGAACAGAAAAAGAAGACAGCAACGATGTCAAGAAGCATTCACACATTTAGAAGGAAAGAAATTAACTGAACTTCAGAAGACCGACAAATTGCATTTAAAGGATCTTTCAAGAGAAGATATTTTTATTGGAGAAAAAAGAGGATCAGAATTTAAAGAGGCCAGTGAAGACGTTGGTTCAAATCTACCTAATCAATTGGAGAAACTAGGAGATCAAAAAGATGTTTTAAATGATGAGAAAGAAAAAGCAGACCAAAACAAACTGAGAAAATTGGAAGAAGTATTACTTCAAGAAATGGTTGAAAACAGACCTCTTCTGAAAGTCCTCCATTTGAAAGAAAGAAGCAAAATTCCACAAGATAAGGGAAATAGAAAGACAAGAGTCATTGAACTCCCGAGGAGAAATGTCCACGGATATCAAGGAAACGCAATACAGTTTACGGCGGTGAAATCTACGCCACAGGAATCGCTTACCCCCAAACCCCATTTGACCCCGGCGGGTGTGAATATTCACAGCCCAAGAAAAAGTGCCTTCCCCTACAATGAGGAGAAAAGATGTTCTGGAGCGCAGTCGCCCCCAGACCAAGGAAAGGAAATTTGGTTTATGACCACAGCTGTGGAAAGAGTTGCAGAAAGAAGGATGCAGTGAATTTGGGGATATTTTGACTTCCATGGATAAATTGAAGACCCTTGCGGTTTGGTTTCCCGCAGATGCAGAACCCCCACGTACAGCGAAAAATGCGACTCGGACAGTTAGCGTTAATCAGCGAAAATAAAGAAAGAGGGAACCTGTAGACCCACCCCCCTGTTCCCATGCTTGGGTGAGAGAAATCCTTTTTTTTTTATTGCTTTGTTATTTAAACAGGACGCTAAAAAAAAAAAAAAAGATAAAGGACTGAATACCAATAATAGAGACTCTAAAACTATCTTTTGTGTGTGATTTATCATGGAAGTTTCTTTTATAAGTTTTGTATCTTTGTAGCAATTTTACTAGGAATTGAATTATTGATTCAATTTTGAATATATATAAAACTGTGTATTTAAGGAATGTTCAATTTAAAGTACCTGGTGAACATTATTGAATAATTAGTAGAATAAATATTAAATGAGTATACGGAGACTTATAAAGAGTAAATAATTAGAGTTAAATAAGGATTGAGTTGATAACTTTGGATTGGTTATTGTTATGAAACTTTATTTGAAGTCAGTTTTGCGTAAACATGTAAAGTGTCTCGGTTAGCATCTTATAACTGATTAATTATAGTGTTATTATAAGGATTTTCTTGTGATTTTCTGCGTAAACTATTTCTGACTTTGTGATCTTTTATGATGAGAAGAATAATTAAAATTTCAAGGTAATATGCTCGACGAATTTTTATTTTGTAATGATGTATTTTATTATATTTTGTGATGATTAGGAATATAATTTTGTAAGGATTTTGGAATATATTGAATTAGGAATGTAAAGATTTAGGGATACAATTTTGTAAGGATTGATTTAGGAATGTGCTTTCGTAAGGATTTTAGGAATGTGCTTTCGTAAGGATTTTAGGAATGTGATTTTGCAATGGTTTAGGAATGTTTTGTTATATTTTGTAATGATTAGGATTATAATTTTGTGAATATTTAGGAATATAATTTTGTAAGTATTTATTTAGGAATGTGCTTTTGTAAGGATATAAGAATGTGATTTTGTAATGATTTAGGAATGATTTTTTTGTAAGAATTCTTAGATTTGTGTCTTGATGATTGTGTTATGTTAAAGAATTTCTTTGTTTCATGTGTGAACCTTTTTGAGTCTATAAGAGTTAAGCATATTCTACGAAAATGAGAATATCGAAAGGAGAATTAATATTTTAAGTATAAAAAAAAGGAGGAAGAAGAAAAATTAATATTTACAACTGTATGAATTAACCTTTATGAGGATACAGATACTCGATATTTTGAAATATGAATTTTGTGTTGATATCTCGATATGAATATATGAATGTGTTTATGTAATTTTTTAAAGAAAAAAGAGAGGTGATGTGTATGTAAGCACGCTAAAAGATGTTGAGAAGTAGTATTTTAAAGTGTTTTGGTAATTTTAGTATTTTGTTATGAAAGAGAAATAATATTTGAACTGTATGATAACTAAGATTTTTGTTTTGAAGCCTTAAATTAGAATTATTACTTAAGAGAAGAAAAAAAAAGATTTTCTTTATATGTGCGTTGTGGGATGAAAGAAAATTTGTTGTGAAATGTAGATATAAGGGTGATTATGTAAAATGATTTGTGCATGATTATTGATATTTTATCTGTATACGGTAATTGATATTTGCTATTTTAGGTAATTGAGGAATTTGAGTATTGATGTTTGTGTACAATTATCGATATTTGCTATTTTAAGCATTTGAAGAATTTAAGTATTGATGTTTGTGTATAATTATTGATATTTGCTATTTTAGGCAATTGAGGAATTTAAACATTGATATTTTGTGTATGATTATTGATATTCGATATTTTAAGTATTTGAGGAATTTAAGTAATGATGTTTGTGTGTAATTATTGATATTTGCTATTTTAAGTATTTGAGGAATTTAAACATTGATATTTTGTGTATGATAATTAATGGTTTTAAAGTGTATGAGTTATTAATGATTTTTGTGTTAATTGGAACTGCACAATTGGGACAATTGTATATCAGGTTGGCCGAACTGTTAACTTCCCTACTTAGGCCTATAAGAAGGCGTTCTATTTTAATAAAGGAGAGAATGTGATGTCACACACGATCCCATGGGTTCTAATAAAGATCTCCGAGAGGAGTATTTGTAAACAAAACTGGTAATAAGAAAGGTATATAAATGTTGTTTAATTGCTACAACTGATGTGTTTTTTTGTCTAAGGAATAGCCGTGAACTGTGAAATCTGGGGTGATGATTAGTTTTTTAGTAGTAGCTAGTAATAGATAGTAGTTGATGAGTGGGAATGATTTTATAACACATCATTCAGTAACAAAGGAAAAGCTGTTTGAGTAAATTTAGAAATTGTAATTACAAGTACACACACACACACACACACACACACACACACACACACACACACACACACACACACACACACAGATATATATATATATATATATATTACTAGTGTGACATAATTAAGAACGAAAATGAAAAATTAGCACATCAGCGGAATGAAGAAGCAGAGTGGACTGAAAGACCAATCAGGAAATCAATAATTAGGATGAGGTATGGTATCACATTCGCAGATATGCTGCTAGACGTGATGCCGAAAGTTGGAGCGTAATAAAGCAGACAGGAGGTGTTAGATCAGCATTTCTGGGAAAGATATTGAATTACGTATGTCAGTTTAAACGACGTTGAGTTGCTACCACAGTGTGAAATATCGAACAATAAATCTATTAGACGACATCTGGATAATTTTATCCAAGATCGAAACAATGGAAAGGTGGAGGAATATCGAAGTGTGGTTGCGGAGTTCGAGATTGCACGCAGCATCCTTTCATGACTTTGGTGAGAATTTGAAACTAAAGTAAAACTTCGGAAAAAGCTGTCCGACGGTTCAGCAGCGGTCTTTTACCAGCAACCACGTGAGCGGACGACTGGTATATTGCCCTGCAGGTCAGAAAGAATAGGCGGCAGACAGCGGTAGAAGTTAACAGGCATACATAATAGGCAATTAGAAAGACCGATATCGATTTTTACCGTGGTCAGGAGGCAACACATTGGTGGTTTACTTACACGACATGTACGTTGAGTACCTTTAACATCTGCATATCGGAGAATGCATTTTCTGTGGTGCCGGGAACAAAAGAATTGGACAGAGAATCAATGGAGTTGAAGACTATATACGGATGAAAGCAGGTTTAGTCTGAGTAGTGATTTTGGACGAATCCATATATGGAGAGAGTGGGAAACCCGCAACAACTCCTCCAACATTATAGAAAGATACCGTTTTGAAGGTCACAGTATTTTTGTCAGGGATACATCAATGCTTGGAGGCAATACACATCTTCACATATTTAAAGGAGGTTCAGGCACCGTGGGCCACTTTTATAATGAGATTCTCCTTCCGTAAGTGCGTCTTTTTAGAGAAGTTATGGGTCCTTAGTTCCTTTCATGGAATATAATGCGACAGTTCATCGCATAGTAGCTATCGAAGAGCTTTCGGACAGCAATGATATTAAACGCATGCATTGGACAGCAAGGTCTCTTGATATAACCCCCTTGAGTATGTATGGGACATTCTACGGTTAATCTTGGAAGCACCTAACTTACTGTCAATAATGATTAAGCTACTCTAATTGGTGATACAAGATGAATGACAACGGCTCAACAACTCATTGACAACATCATACTCCACTTGGCCAGATGATGTGAAATTTACATAGCATTTGATGGGGATCTTATCCTTTTTGAAGGCTGGATGTTTCTGGTTTGACACCTATCAAATGGATTCCTGCACTGTTTCAACCTTCAGTCGCATTGTGTTCCATGCTATTTTTTAAATAAAGTTCATTTTTATCTTTTTGATTTCTTTACTGGTATGTTTGGCTTGCATAACTCCTGTTATTATGGTATTATTTGCGAGGTTTAGAAAGCTTTTGTAAAACGTTAAATTGAAAAAACCATCTCGTTCTTAATTTTTATACATCACTTCATATACCGAAGCATATATATATATATATATATATAACTATATATATATATTAATGGGTCTTGGATATTAAATCAGATCACCTTCAATATGCATCCACCTTGTATCCCTGCAATACTGCATGCGAATCTTCCATTGTTCGAAACAGTGCAGGAAGTCTTCTTCTGTCAGGATTCATGTTGATTACTTTCACAGTTTCAAAATACTCGAATCTTGTTCCTTTTAATGCATATTACACTTTAGATAAATGTTAAAAGTCGCATAGCAGAAGATCGGGCAAAAGAGGTGGTTGATCTAACACTGGAATGTTGTAGTCGGCCTGGAATTCTCTTGAGAGACAATGAGGAAAGACTTGTCCCAACACAATTTGGGTTGTTTTCTACTTATTTTTTCACGGACTTAAAAAACGTAAATGTAATAATGATGAATTTTAGATTGACCTTCCAAAACTCAGTGAAGTACACAATGACATGAATATATAAAAAAGGCAATCATCATTTCTTTGAGTTTTGATTTGCTCATTGAACTGTTTTTGGCTTTGAATGAAGATGGGTTCTTTCTGTGCATGGGTTGGTTCTCCGTTTCAGAATCACATATAAAAGTACTACAATTCATCAAACATTATTAACCTTTCTGATAAATTTGGGTCATTTTCAATTGCATTCATAGTGTCAGTACAAACAAATTTGCAGACTTCTTGTTGAAACGGGAGAATTTTATGCAGCATTTTAGCACTCACTTTTTACGTTAAGAAATGTTATGCAAAATTTTCTGTTAGATTAGCGTTTTAAGAATATTTATTTTAAGAAATTTTTTTCGAATGTAATAACATTCAGATATATTTTTAAATGTTTATTATGTATTTATTACTTAAAAGCAATTAAAAATTTTGACCAATTCTTTTCACGCATGGTTCATCCAAATGTTATTATAAAATAATAATCCGGGTGGAATGTTTTGGAATCACAAAATTCGTTTAACTACGTATTTTACTCAAAACCATGAAACAAAAATTAATTTTCATGCATATTTGTAGCTTAGTATAATTTTTCTAACAATTCTTTTGTGTTGGCAATTATTGATTAGAACTATCAAATTTATCTCAACAACAATTTAGAATGTTGTAAGTCTTGTCTTTACCTTTTCTCCTTGCTAAATGAAAAATCTCATTTTCGCACTATTAAACTGCTATCAAATAAACCCTGGAACCAACTTTTGAAGATAGTTTTATCAATAAAATTTCCAGGATGGAAAGGTTTGTTATCAACAATCTTTGTCAAAGCCGTAGAAATTCCCTTCCTCCGTCCTCCCTGTAATGAGAAATAGGTTTACTTTGTTCTGGCGTAATTGTCTCACACTTGTCTTACGAGAAGGAGAAATAGCGGTTAGGGTCAGCCTGTCAAGGGATTGTTGAGTGTACTGTCCAATAAATTGTTCATTTTATGGGCTTAATTAAACAACGCATTTTGAGCTAAATCACGAAGCTTCAAAGTAAATCACTCTCTAAATGTGATCACATTAACAGCCTCCAAGTCTTTCCTGTGTTTAATTCCTTTATTTAAAATAACATTAAACGATAATGCATGTAAAAATTTTATCTTTCATGTAATTTTAGTATTGCAATCAATTTTGGTATTATTTTTCTATTTTATTATCCCTTCTAAAACAACAATATTGTCCAAAGTTGTTAATGTATCTTACGGTTAACGATATTATATAAAAGAAAATTTCTACTTAAAATAGTGATAATATCTTAACATTAATTTAAAGATTCGTCTTACAATTTTATTGAGCATTTAGGATTAATTAATTATTAATTACTAGCTTCGGAATGTATTTCTGTGTAAAATATGTGACTAATTTCAGATTTTTTTTTTAACTTTGGGTTACAAAATTTATAACTTTTAAAGACACAAAAATTAATTTTCATTTGTACTTAAGCACATTAAAGTAAAATTGTACTTTCTTAAAACCATTTCTGACATTAATATGGTTTTAATCAGCAACCAAATAACATTAATGAATAAACTTTGATCTACACTTCCTTTTAAAATAAATGATACAATTTTTTAATGCAAAATTAGATGCTTAATAAATTTGTTTGATAATGGATTAAATTCGAGGAATTTTTTATTTGATTAAAATGATTTGTTTCATACTTTTTAATTACAACATCTGTAATCATAACCCTGTTTTTTCTATATTTTTAAATTATAAATGTTGTACATTTTGAAAGATTGATACATTTTGAGACTGTGGGTACCGTTTAAAAAGATACGCATTCTTGTTGAATGCCATTTTTATTAAAAATAGTTTGTAGTCTGTTGCAAATAATAGATACATGATAATCGCGAAACTTGTTTTACGCATTGCATTTAAATTACTAAGAATTTGTTTTTAAAAATGAATTTAGTGATCAAAATGGTGATTATAATTTCATTTTACACTTAATGTACTCATATAAATATATTAAATATCTAAAGGCTTGGTAGCCTATTGGGTCGCGTACTGGCTGCCAGTCTTGTTTTCTTTGAGTCGTGAGTTCGAACCATGATGAACCTAAATATCCGCCATGAAGTAGGGCTGATGTACGCTAAAACTGTTGAAGAATGAGATTTGCTCCCATTAGCGTGGTGTAGAAGCTGTGAAAGGGATGTGTCAGTTCGGATATTTGCTTCGTCACTTGACCGTGGATCGAAATAACGAGATCCGTCACCACTGTCCCTCGTATTTCATTTCAATGCAACGTCCTTTATTATCAAATTCATGACTAAAATATCTAGAAATCAATTCAATTTCTGTATCATAACATAATATTAAAGAAGTTCATTTCTAGGTTGATTGAAAATCTACCTCTAAATATTTATATTAAAGAAAAAGAATATTGTGACAAAAACAAAAATATTAATATTGAAATAAAATACTAGAGCTATTTTATGTACTCAACTCAAGAGTTATTTTATCACATTGTAAACAAATCTTATAACCTTATATTATATAATATCTACAGAGCTTTTTGTATGATGTTAAATATTTCTAGGGAAACTTTTGATGCATATGTAAAAAAAAGAACAAAAAGGTAAAACCAATTCGCTAGTTTCGATTCAAAGGTATTATTTTTTAATACGCATTATGCTGATAAAAGAAATGGTCTTTTTAGAAATAAAAATAATTAATTAACACGTTTAATATATTTATAGCAGCTTAAATAATTACGCCCTTTTCTTTCTATGCTTTAAATTAAAATCTTTTGAAGTGAACTTTAAGTTGGAACCATATTTAAGATCAGGATTTTGAATTAACATAATTAACCTTAACTTTTTTTATTGGAATATTCTTTATACTTTCAGTTAATAATATGTTGAATGAACAAAATTATTCATTCACACTTTACGCCATACATCAATTTAGTCAAGATTTCAATTTCTTTTAAACTCAGGAGAGATAAATTAAAAATTCTTCAGTCCCTTCCAATACTAATTATATCTATAAATATGTTCTCTTTCTCTACTGATGGATATTTAAAGTTATAGGAGTAATAATAAATTAAGAAAATATTGAGGAGGCTATAAAATTTTCTGACAAAATTGAAATAACAACTGAAAATTATAAATTATTCGATAATTATGTGTGGTAACAAGATTGTAATAGGTTGCAAAGTCTCCAGTAAAGCTTGTTAATACACAAATTACAGTTTAATTAGGTGGACACATAAGGATATGTAGCTGAAGGTTTCATCGCCGTTGCACTGAGGGGGAGTAAATATGATAATTTTAATTTTATTACCATATGAAATTATATTGTAAATTTTGGATTTTATTAAATCAAATAATTAATTTATTTTATATTATAACTTTAGTTGATAGCTTTTTAACTTTTAATAGTAAAAGTAAGAGCCTTTTAATTTTCTAATACTTTTTGTACTTAAAAGGATCAAGTTATCAAAATGAATTATAATCATAATTTATTATTTTGTAAACTAGCATCAATGAAAATATGGTCATTATACACTACTTAATATTCTTAAATTATTGTACCATAGTCTGATGTTTGCAAAATAAGAAGAAAAGTTATTCTCATATATTATGTCATTATGCCTGGGTATATTAAATCAGGTCGCATGGGTTTAAATTAAAAGTTGTTTAAATCTTTAATTATTTTATGAACTTAGAAAGTTTTGTACAATTTTGTTTGAGTGGAACATAATTAATACTTGTTTTGAAAAGTTCAAATTCAATCAATTAATTGGTATTATAATTGCCTAGTTTTGCCTTTATTAGAGGATCTTCTATTGTTTTTCAAATTATAATGCATATCTTTTTACAATATTGAGAATCACATTTATATTTTAATGATTTTATTAGCATGAAAATTGATCTACGTATTCTAGAATGTAAACAACTTTTAAAACAACTTATTTAATGCTTGAGGTTGCAAGTATAAAAATTGGCCAGTTTTAACATATGAATTATAATAGAGATAATACTAAGGCTAAAACAGTAATCAATTTATTTGTTTATTTTGTCGTGTTTTGTAGTAGTTGAGAGCACCCAATGTTGTTTAATGAGAGAAGTCAGAGGATTTAGTGTTTTAAAATAACCAATTGATTAAGTAAAGATTTTCCTGTTATTTTAGCTCAAGGTGAAATAAACACTAAACACCACTGTAATTTTATCAGACAGAAAATAAAGATTAATCATGTACAAATCCACTAGATTAAACACTTTGAAGTTAAGAACACATTAAACCCCAGTAAGATCTTAATTGGTGCATGTCTGATGAGAGATCCGCACGCATCCTGTTCTGACGCATGAAAAATGTTTAAAATGAAAATAGGAACCCAGATATAAGGGGTAGGGGAAGAATGTTATTTTATTCTTTTATTGGTGACACTAATCAGAAGGAAATCAATGAGTTATATCTGACGCAAATACAAGCTTTGTATATACATACAAAGATTTTCATACTGGGAGATTGCAGGCATTTGTGCTAACAGTGTTTGTTCGATCGCAATTTTAAGCCCTGAGAGTGTTAGATGGGGCCATGGAGATGAAGTCGCAACCTTTGTAACTTCACACTTATTCGGTTGACGAATCCAGTTGGGTGTCAGTCCATCCATGGATTCTTCGCAGTCCTCAAGAATCAGTCGTTGCTGTAGGTGGCATGATAAAGACGCGCCATCCTCCATTAGTATTTCACCACCGCATCCGGTAACTCCCACAGCTGGACCAGAACCATCCTGGCATATTACAGACCATAGTTGCACTGTTGGTGTAGATCTGGGGCAAGTTATTCAAAACGCCGATGCTCGGCTGCCAGTACCACACTAATTCCATGCCCAGCATCGATATCTTCAATGCTGTTTGTTAGCTGACAGGTTCTCCCTCCACATTATAACCCATCTGGTCCTGTCCAAGTCGCCAGATACATCCAGCGAAAACTGTTCCACCAGGGTACCTACGATAATCCCTATCTATTGGGAAGTCGCTGATCAATCACTTCTATCATGCCCATTTTGCCGCAAGATTTAGTGGAATACAACCGAAAGTCTTTGAATGAACCTTCTTATGAGGTTCAATTGTTAACATGGAACTTAGCACATC
>BMAW01111246.1:0-23786 GCA_019974015.1 Nephila pilipes
TAAATGTAATTATTTCTGATAAAATTGTCATGTTGTTTTTAATTAAAAATTCTCGTACTTGTTGTTTTATATCCAAACGATTATTTTTTGCCATTGTTTTGTAGTATTTTTAGTTCTGTAAGTATTAGTACGAATTGGAGTTAAGAAAATAAAAATGGAGATGAATGATTAAAAATCAATAATAAGAAGAATATGTATTTTAACGAATCTAAAATTTTCCATATATTTTTATGTGTTCACTGCTTTTTTTTTTTTAAAAAAAAAATTGTTTTTTAACATTTTCATTTAAATATGTTTAAATATTCAAAGCAAAAAATACTGCATTATTAAGAACTTAATTGGTAAATGAGGACATCTAGTTGTAAAATTTGATTGTCCTCTTATTACGATTTTTAACAGTTTTATCATTACGTAAAATTAGAAAAAAAATATTGTTGTTAATTATTAGATAATTGTTTTTTTTTTAATCAGAGTTAAGTTTAAATATTAAGGCTGCCATATACCAGAACATGTATAGGATTAAAATTTGTGAACGTAATGTTAATTCTTTGGAATGTTTCTATTACCTTTCTAAAATCTGTACTAATTTAACTATTTCAATACAAATGACTGTAAATTAAAAAAACGATAAATAATGAAGGTTTTTGAAGAGTAAGATTTTCTTCCTGATGTTTGAAAACATTTTTAAACCTAGAAAAAACCCCAAATGAATCATTAAAATAGGTGTAACAAACTTTTGAGTATGGAGGGAAAATATAATTCCCAAGAAAAACCTTCCTTATTTTTTACTCTTTCAGATGCACTTCTTTGCATTTAAATAGATAAAATAGGCGGTTGTAGACATTCCACGGGTGGTAGAAATTCCACATATTTGAAGGCAGTAGTAGAAATTTCACAGGATTAGCATTATATTCAGAAAATCAAAACGACAAACAGATGGGAAACTTAAAAAAATGATGCGTTTCTCACAGGGTAAAATGAACTTATATTATGTCAAATTTATGTAACCTTCATTTTAAAGTAAAAAAAACCAATAGAAATGATACTTTAACTTTGATATGTATGTAAACGTATGTATGTGCTAGTGTACAGAAAGCTACATTTATATATGAAAGTAATTATGTATGACCAATTAATTATCAATATTTATAATTCACATTCTTTAAGTCATAAATGTACCTTTAGGAACATCCCGCATAAATTCTGCAATTATTTCTTCAAAAATTTAAGGTGTTCTGATAAATTTAACATTATATACACTAAGTATAATGATAATTTTATAATATAAATTAATTATAATTTTAATTGTTTTTAATTTGACGATTTGAGTTTCTCTTAAATTGTATACAAATGTTGTGCAATACCTAAAACTTTTAAGTGTTTATTGGAAAAAATTACATTCATTGTATAAGAAGTAATCGCATTTTTTTATGTGATCTATGTGGGCATTATGATTATAGTAGAGTGTGAGGTAAACTTTCTAGAGTCTTAAAAAACCACATTTTGAAAAAAATCAGAAATACAGGTACATTTTTCCCTATTTTATATACTGTTTATTTACTGTTTAAAATCGAATTTTCTCAAACCTTCTATTATCAAATTCTCATAAATAATACATCTATAGCATCAGAAATGTACTTTCTATTTTGTGAAGTGAAATTACCTAAATTAATTATTAACACATTCTTTATTTAATTAATGTTACTTAATCAATTATTGAAACACTTATGTATTTAAACGAGTTAAAATTACAAAACCTTCGTCTCAGAACCAAGAACTATTTAAAAAGTTTACTAATCTTATAATTGGAATTTTTAAAATTTACAATAACCGTGACAAAACTGATGAATTTTTATATCATTAAAATTATCAAAAGGTAACAACCATATAAGACTTTTGCATTTTATAGTAATTTTGCATAGAACATCGTTTCTTGTATGTGAAATATATAATCTGTATGTTTGATAAAATATTAACGTGATTTAGATTGCTTAATGCTGTAGAGTTTCTGTGAAATTAACAGAATAAATTCCCCCGATATGTCTAGGTTCTAAAAGGAGTTCGAAGAAATAAAATTTATTCTTTAATCTTGTAGAAAATATTAATCGAATACAAACAAAAGATACTTAAAAACTTTGATGTTTCGATAATCTTTGCAAATCTTAAGCTATACAGCTTTACGTTCGCATTTGTTATCCTTTAAAAGTAAAACATGTTTTTGTATGTTTGAACAGTTACGAAATTAACCAGTTGTTTTCGGTTCTGAAGTTCATAGTTGTTTTCCATTTTCATACACTTTGAGTATTAGGATACTCATAAAAAACTTGGCAATGTATTTATTTCGATTTTACAAAAATCTGGGATTTCTCTTACTCGGTATGAGTAATAATAGAATATGAAAAGTCACAAAAAAGTCGCCGAGTTGCCAAGTCGCCAAAAACGTCGCCGACGGCCGAGTTCTCGTAAGGACGAGGAGTGAGGAAGAGAGGTTTCAGTCCTCGGATTTGGGGCAGGTAGACATCGTCCAGGAGCTTGATAGTTGAGCGGGTGAGGCCTGCTTCCTTATTGGTTGATCCTTGGGATCCAGTTCGAGGAAATCAGTGGATTAGAAGTTAAGACTGTAGAGTCTTTTTTTTTTTCCTGGATTATTGTGGAAATTTCAATTTTTAAAGATAGATAATTAAAGAGTTGGTAGCTTCAAAACATTGGTTTTAACTTGGATGCATTAGAAGGATATTTGTATTTTCCGATATGAGATTGAAATTGAGCTCAACTATTGATAGTTGGATTGTTAGGGCTTGAAATGTCGTTGTGAAATGAAGATACTAAATTTGCGATTCGGGTGGGGATGGGTTCTATTTGAAGTTATTTGTGAAGATGAGTTCTT
Source organism: Nephila pilipes (assembly GCA_019974015.1). Taxonomy (NCBI): domain Eukaryota; kingdom Metazoa; phylum Arthropoda; class Arachnida; order Araneae; family Nephilidae; genus Nephila; species Nephila pilipes. Next base: position 2,888 of record BMAW01111246.1, read on the forward strand.
TTGACGAAAATATGTGCACCTGCAATATAGCGTAATATTTTATTTTGTTCAATGTGAAGAATGTTAGGATTTGTTTTTGCGCAAATACCCCAAATTTGGCTTGCGTATGTAATGACTGGAAGCATGTAGATTTTGTAAATTAAGAGTTTATTTCTTAGCGAACGTTTGGATCTTCGATTCAGTAGTTTTTTGAGCTGGAAATATCGGATTTGTATTTTTTCTTGATTGACAGAATGTGCGGATGGTAGGAAGGTTTTTTATCGATGAGGATGTCGAGATATTTAGATGGATTGCACCAGTTGATTCTTTTGTTGAAAATACGAAATTTTTCGAGTTTGTTTCTAAATTTTCCTTTTTTAAAGACTATTACTACTAGACTAGACTACTAGAAAGATTTGTCAGTGTTAATGGTAATTCTCTGTTTTATAAACCATCATTAGGATACTCATAGATTCTAAATATGTTAGGTATACCGGAATGTTCTGCCAGTTTGTGAAGTGAATGAAAATACTACATTTTTCATACATTTAGTAATATTTATTGTATATTATATTTTCAGTCATTATTTATGAACTCTTACCAATGTGTTAGTAATTAGTAAATATCATTTTTGAAAAATGACTCTTCTTTAGATACGATAAATTCTAGTAGAGATAGGCTGACATTGCTTCCGTTTTAAATTTTTTCCTTTCTAAAACTTTTGCAGTGAGATAAACAAGTCATAATTAGAGGGCGTATGCGACAGAAATATACATCTTTGGTTTGAGATTTTTTGACGAATTGCCAAAGCAGCATCATGCTGCGATATAATATGCTTCATATTAAACATCTCCGGTTTCTTTTATTTAAGTTTTTTGTTTAAACATGAATTTGATAACAGCATCTCTCCGAATTACCTTTCTCTAATGTTTCAAAAGCTCGAAATGTATTGGTCTCGCCCTTCCCACCCTATGCACAGCATTGTCTTATGTAGACTTAATCTCGATTTAGATGTGGTGAAGTCAGATAGTCCATGCTGCAAGTATACTCTTTTTCTTACGATGTATTCGAAAATAATCCCTTTTCTATCACCATTTATCATCCGGTCTAACGGTAACAGTAACGGCTAAAATTACGAGGTCCTTATTTTAATAATAAAAATTTACCCTCACATCATAATTTATAAAAGAAATTATCATAATTATTTAAAGTTTAACTTAATTTGAAGTAGCTATCAAAATTTGGATCAAGGCAACAAGCGCCTGGGCGTTCGACAGAGTGAGGAACTGCCAAAACAAACTAGGTTAGTTAGTTAGTTAGTTTTTTTTATTAACGTCGCCTTAGAAGCAACACGAGGGCTATTGGCGACAGACCTCGTAATTTTGAACCACGGTCAAGTGACGAGGACGACACCTGAGCTGGCACCCCCCTCTCCTAACATCCACACCACACCAACGGGAGGACTTTGGGCCCCGAACAGATTTAACGTGCATCAGCCCCGGCTACACGGCGGGTCTTTGGTGGCCAAGGATCGAACCCGCGACTGAACGAAAACCGACGGCCGCTAGTCCACGACCTTGAACACTAGGCAACCGCGGCCCACAAATTAGGAAAGTAAAGTTACGAAAGCGCGCATTGCCATTGGATGCTGTAGACGTAAGCTAAGATGCATATATAGCAATGGGGGGAGAGTAGATTTGGAGGTATCATATGGTGTAAAATGGGTTTGTTTTCGTTTCGATCAAACAGAAATGTGCATAATACGATTCAATTAAGGAAATGTTTCTCATTTAACTCAAGAGGCACATATTTGGAATATTTATAAACCAATCCTAAGAACGATGGAAATTATATTGTGAAATAAATATTATTAAATGTATAAAAAATGCATCATTTATTTGTACTTCACAAACGTACAGAACATTCCATTGTACCTAATATTTAAATTAGTTATAAGAATATATAGTCTATAATAGTGAAGAGTTTAGTAAACACATTTTTCATTCATAGATACTTGCAGCAGTTCATAACAGAATCCTGTTTAGCTTGTGGAATCTGTGTGCGTTAAATCAAATGAATAATTTCTCTAATTATTGGTTTCCATTACAGTGCATTTGAAATGTTAGAATACTCAACAATTCTAAATGTATCTAAATAAGTTCTGAGAAAATATTAGTTTAGAAGAGTGATCATTTTATAATTCATATACATTTATAATTAGAAAATATTTATATAATTTGTAGTTAAATCCGTTCTAGCTTGTAAATTATCAGTCAAATCATTGGAATAACTTCATTAAAGATTTCTCTCTATTATCGTACACGTTGAGAGTTATATATTATAAATGTATTTAAATTAGTTTTGAAAAGATATTAGTCCCTAAGAGTGATGATTCTAACGAATATACATGCATTATTACATTCTTGCATTACTTTATTGAAAGGTCTGGTTTATATTGTAGAATCTGCCCTTACATTTGGAAAACTTTCTCTTGAATGCTTCCAGGTAAGCACTGTAACTCAAAGATGATTGAACTAAGAATCTAATCGCTTTGTTTAATGCATTAAATGTATTTACAACTCTCAATTTAAGAAAAGAATAATAAAATAAATATCTGCTTGGCGTGAACAGAATATGTGAAATAAAAATAAAAGAACATGTCGGGTATTGGGTGCCCTTTCGCGATTGGCGACTTTTCGGTGCGATAACCCTTAATATTTGGCGATTTAAATTATAGTAACCCTTAATTTAGGTTAGCCTTCATTTGCAACGTCTTCATGAGTCACTGTTTACGTAGCGCTATTTTAACCAACTTTTTTTAAGTCGCCAAGTTTTCACCACAATCACCAAGGAGCATCCGATACTGGACTTGAACCAAAAAAAAAAAAAAAACATTTGACGAAAGTTATAAAAGGAAGTAAAATTTAATCTACATATAACTTCGACTCAACACATCAACATCAACGATTAATAATCAAAGTTATGAAATTTTCTACACGCAGTCTCAGTTGAATTTATTTCACCTCTCAGTCGTTTTCCAGTAGGCTTATATAAGAAAACTAGAGGATGCAGTTATTTTGGTTTTCCCTATTTTCATAAACTTAGTAAAATGAAACCGAAAGTAAAATCAATAGAATAAAATAAAAAACAAATTACTAAACGACATATTAAAAGCGAGAGAGATCTTTACAATGCTATGTGAAGCTATTATTTAAATCAGATGTTAACATATATTTTTTACAAAAGGGCAGATCGTAAACTGTTCAGACAGGGATAGTTTGATAGTAAATTCGATGATATTCATAAAAGTAATGCTGCTCATTTGGCAACACAAAAATAATATATTCAATTATTTTACATCAAAAAGTGAAATTTTTACTCAGTATTTATATGCGCATTCTGACACTTAGAAAACAAGAAAGAAATCTTTTTATTTATTACTAAACGAAAATATTATTTTTTTGGTTAATTTTGTACCAATGAGACGAATGTATTTTTTTACCCAGTTTATATATCATCCTACTGGAATTCAAAATGAGTATTTACTATCAGCAAAATTGTTTGTAAATGATCATCTGTTAATAATGATTTGAATTGTGATTTTGTTTCGAAAAATATTTTTTTACATTTATAATTACTTCCATATATGAATATAAATCACTAAGCATATATGATTATAATTGACTACATTTATCTTCCATAAGATTTTTATAGAATTGATTTATATATGTTTATTCAAACATATGTCTTAGCAAATTATTTTTTTCGAAGATAAACATTTCCAATCGAAAGTTTGACAGAAACTGCTCAATTGTATACCTAAATAGATTTGGAGATATGGAAATGTTTTAAGACTCCCGTCTACCCACCATTTTGATTTCGTGAACGTAATGTTAATCCTATAGAATTTCGACTATAATTCTCACATCTTTACTAATCGATCTATTTGAATGCAATAAATTTAACCTGGAAGTGTAATAAATAATGAATACTTGTACAAAAATGAAATGTATTCTCTGATTCTTAAATATGTTTTAAAATATTTTTAAAGAACTGTAAAAAACTCGCAAAATAATCATTAAAATAGAGGTAAAATTATTTTTAAAAATATTTTTTGAAAACCGGAAAACTCGTAAGCGATCATTAAAATAAGGGTAAAAATAATTTTAAAAATCGAAGGAAAAAACTAATTCCACAGAAACAATCATAAATTTTTTTTCTCTTTCAGAGGCTCTTTATTGTATTCTAATAGGTCAAACAGTAAAGATGTGAGAATTAAAGTTGAATTTCCATAGGATTAACATTACGAAATCAAAATGGCGGGTAGATGGGAGCCTTAAGCACTCCCTCTTTTGTTGCTACATTATATATATATATATATATATATATATATATATATATATATATATATATATATATATGTTCCAGTGGTTCACAAGCGCGCAGTTTGATTTATTTTTAATTTTTTATTACATAAAAGCACTATTAACTCGCTTGCTGTAGTTTGCCAACCTATAATTTAGATTCCCACACATGTCTCAGTTATAAGAATAAACAGAAAGATTGAATCATTAAATAAATCATTTTTATTAGAAAATTGTTTTTATGTTTTATTTAGTGGTACAGAAGTTTTTCTAGTATCAGCGAAAATACGATGAGAAAATTATTAGGTTTGATTCACTGAAATTATTTTGACAATAACTTTGATCTATGATCCCGAAGGCTCTGGTATTATTTAATCTACAGTTTAATTTTATTTTAAGTAACACAATGTTTTATCAATATTTTTTTAAAAAAATTTAATGCTTTTAGATGATATTTAACGAAGTATTTATATCGTTTCAATTAAGTAATTGAATTAAAAATTAAGAAATTACCTCTCTTCCTTAGAAAAATTATTTCATTTTATTAAAATTTATATTCATACGACGCTTTATACGCACAAACATGCATTTAAACTTTTTTACTCCTGAAATATTAATTTAAATGATTTTGCTCAATTCAATTATGGATAAAACATTTCATAATATACTACATATTTAATTGCTCAGAAGTTTTTTTTTTTTTTTTTTTGTCAGGTTGATTATATATTGTCTGTATCTATATTTATATAAATCATTTACCAATTACAATAAATCCGTTTAATTTTAAATTTTAAAAACCCTCGCTATGTGAATGAAATTAATTTAAATAATCAAATCTAAGTATAAAATGCTATATAATGAATTTAACCAAACAGAGTTATGTTAAACAACAAGATATTTCTAAAAGACAAATTTTAATTGTTATTAAAAGGACCCCGATTTTGTTTTCTAATAGAAGAAGAAAATTCGTACATAGAAATCAATTAGAGGAAGTCCTCAAGTGGGTCTTTCATATTTTATTTGGAATTACACAATGGGAACAAGATCTTGCAAATGACAACAGTGCAAACTACTACACGGTAGAATTCACAAATTCTGAAATAATTTGAACATTATTTTAACTCATTAAAGTTACAGATATACTTATAAAATTAAGAATTAGTAGAATAAATAATAAAAGAAATAGAATCATAAATTATAAAATGTTATATTGGCATAATTATTCCAGAATTTCCCCGAGCGAAAGCTCACACTATTTATTCAGAGGTCAAATTGTTGCATACTAAGCATTTGGCGCAATATGATTACATGATACCGCCAATTCAAGTCAATGTTGATGGGCTGAAATAGATGGCAACATTTGTTGGTTAATTTAATTGTAGTCATAAAATTTTTAAAATCGCGCGCTCGCGTGCGTGGTTGCTCATTTTAATCGTATAACTCTTACTATAAATATTTAAAATTTTAATAAGTTAAAAACATAGCATATTTGAGTATGTTTTTATATAAATAATTAAATATTTTTAATAAAATCATTTTGTTAAAAATTTTAGGAACTTGCTTGAGTGGAACTATTTTACATCATAGAATTTCGTATGAAAATTGCGTTCTATATTCTTTTTAATTAATCGGTAACAGTTCGTTATATAACAGATTAACCCTAAGAAATTGTCTGACCTCTAACATGCCCTCTAATTGATATTAAGCCATTTAACCGTAAGTAGAACTTTTAAAAATCTATTTCTTAGTTTAATTGATGATAGAGTATCTACATTTATTACATATATGTTAAATTTATATTTTCTATAAATAAACTGGCATTAAAGTTTATGTTACCATTGCATATGGGGAATATTAATTTCCGAATTAAGACTCTTTTTGTGACATTTATGCTTTAAAACTTCTTCATATAGCTCAGGAATTTTATATCCTTAATATTGATATTTCAAACATTTCATTAAAATAGAAATGTATTATTTGGTCAAAAAGTTTCTCTTTCCTTTTAAGTTGAATACATATATTATTTTTCAGATATATTTGCATTCAGATACTATTTCAAAAAATAATATTCGATAAATGTAAAAAAAATATTTTAAATTCATTTAGAAAACTATGCACAAAATAAAATGAACCTACTTTTGTAATGATATTACCTTTGAAACAATTACAGAACGTAGTAATTTTCGAAAGTTGATTTTTTTCCTTTTTTCATACAAAAATTATTTCTTGAAATTTAGATATAAGTTACAGAAAAATTATTTTAGGTTCGCTGCAGGGATAAGTATTTATTATAGAAGTTAAAAAAATTTGGAACAATATTGTATAATAGTTTTATTTAAAACGGTACTTAAATGCAAATATTTGTCACTAAACACGCCTATATTCAACTGAGAGGGGAAAAAACAATAAGGACAAAAAATTACTTTTATAATTCTATAGAATTATTGAAACAGCATTATAAGGTACATAAAAAATCTTATTTCCGTTAATAATTTGAAAAGATATAACTCTCAAAAACAAGAAATCTAAGATGTGATATTCCAGAATTCCTCACATGTTTTGGTAGCCTTATAAAACGAATGCTAAGAAAAATCAGTTTAGAAAAATTACTTGGATTTTTAAGAATAATTGCATTAATTATACTCTACTCTTTCGTTATTCCAACAGATATAGGACCAGAGCACCGCCAAATCATCGCAAAATTCTAGATCACTAGAATATCACTAAAAACAACGTATTTAAATAGATAAAGCTATGTATTAGCGTAAGGAAAATAGTACATGCAAATAGACGTGTCTTGCGTGACTTACGTGTTAATTCACTGGAGTCACGAAACCACTCAAACAACAAAACGTACTCTTTTGTATTGATAGCCTATATTATCCTATTCAAATAGGAGACAAAAAATAATTTTCTTACGCTTGTCAGATTTTGTAAAAAAGTTAGATTACTGGCAAGATTGGATAGAGGAAGTACCCGATCATAGAGGGAGTACTCCCATTTTGAACCTATTTATTGAATACTGTATCTATAGTTAAACTAACCTCCTCAGTCCCAGTATCGTATGTAAAAGACACTAAACAACACTTTCAAAAAATGCCGCCAAATTAAATAAAAGGTACAATTGGTACCCAGAATGAGTTAATTTTCTTGTTAATAGATGGTAGTTCTAAAAAAAATAAATTTTAGGGAACAATATTCATTCGTAGCTTATTTATGGTAAAATGAAATTGGTGTTTTCCGAGTGAAAGAAAATTATACATTTGCACATCTCTAAGTGTTCATATTTTTAATTATTTGTGTAGTAAAAAATTACTAAACACTCTGTTGAATTCTTTAAACTTGCTGTTTATATATATAATATTATTAATTTCTTACTCAAATCTTCCCAATTCTGATTTAGAAAGCAGGGTCACCTGTTAGAGATATTGGGTCATTGGCTATCGATTCGATAAATCATTCAATTTGAAACTATAATCATGGCATATATTTCAGCTCGGAATGATATTCTTTGATTGCTAACTGAATTCACCAAATGTAAATATTTAAAACACACAGGAAATAATCTGTATCTATCAGAAAATGAAATGAAACATATTTAGTGATCACTGTAACTATGTCTAATTTAGAATTTCCCTGAATTCGAATGTATTGGGCAGAAAAAAATATAAAACTCCCATACTCTCAGACAACATTTCTTGAAAATAACGAGTTTTCAATAAAAAACAACTTAAAATTGATAAATTATTTAATAGTAAAAGATAAAGAGAGAGAGTGAAAAAAAACCCGAGTGAGATGAATTTTGGAAATTAGGACTCTTCAGCAAACAGTTCTGACAGGAATATTTTGTGATTCAAATTTTACATTATGCTAATTATTATGAATTACTCATCAAATTAAGATAAAAGAAATATTTTAAATTAACATTAGGATGTCACTTTGTCCCAATATCTCCTCCTGGAGAAATTCAATTTTTCAAAAATAAAAATTAAAATAATTTTTTTAACATTTTTTCAGTACTTTTTCATGTACTTAGAACCGATTCATACAAATTATTCAAAAATTTATGGTTCATAGTTTACCTTGGATCTGAGGAGGTTAAGTGCGGAATTATCGAATTTCTACTGAACAATCAAAGTAAATAACAAATTGCTATTAATATACCAATATATCTTACAAAAATCGTATGCATTTGATACAAAGAACGTGACATTCTTTTCAAATATCTCAGTCGCTTCCCAAACATAAGAATTCTTTTTCTCCAAACCACGTCACCACTTTTGCCACGATTCTATTTCTCCCGAGATTGTATTTACTTTACCTAAATGACCTTTTACTTATCAGTTTCACCGAATCGACTTTAGAAGTTTTATTACTCAGATCAATTTAGAACTGTATTTTTGTGCTCCTAGAAGAGAGTGAAATCGTCGGAGAATCAAACAAAGCTATTAAATTCCAGAATCGTAAAGATATTGCGAGTATTACATACACGTCAGCGGATATTCCGGTTTCCTACCTCATTATAGAAACAGCGAAATCTATTGCAGTGATATACAGATCATTAATGTGTACAATTAGCATCCCTGTCCCATAATCTAAAGCATATCGTTCATAATCTCGGTGCAGGTATTATAATTCTGTTTATTCCCGATTTAATGGATCCCTGATGTTTCTCAGACGTATTCCATGCAATACAAATCTTAGAACGAATCTGAAATTTTAATTAAATTAAGCGATATCTTTGAACGTGTTTTTCTGTGAAAGGAATTTGCTTTAAAATCTCTAGGATGGTAAAATTAGATTGAGATAATGCAGTGTACAATAACTTTTTAATTTTACATAATTGATATTTAATATTTACATATACTATTACGTGTACAAAATCATGGTTAGTTAAAATTTATTTCAACAAAATCTTAATATTTTTTTTATTAAAACTAAAAACTGAAATATATAAATGAAAAAAATTAGTAAATTATCAAATGAATGTAAAAATCAAATTAAAAATATTATCCTGTGTTAAAAAATATACAAATTATTATGATGAAAAAAAGCCGTGAATTTACTAAGTATATATATATATATATAAATATATATATATATACATTCGTATATGTTCAAGACAACACACAGGTAGCTCAATTAGTACAATAACAGATACACAGTACTTGCACAGTTCAATGACACATATATATAGGAACAAAATACACATTAAGTACAGTCTCAATTATTTCAGCAAAATACAGCTCACCAGCTTATTACTCTACACCAAAACCTGATTCTGCAATAATAATCCCACAGATATTCGTCGCTTCTTCACAAATTTATCCGGCAAGCTCCACTTCAAGTGTCGACAGCGTTTAGTCGATCCCACAATCTCTAAGATAGACTCACTGTAACAGTTCCACTAGATTCAGGCCGAATCTCCAGCAGATTCACTCGGCCACGATTCTCCAATCGGTCTACAAAGCAGACTCCACAGGCTGATTTCGTACGCTGACCGTTTCCTACTCTGACTGACTCATCGACTGTAGCTCTTGGCTCATTTATACCTATTCCGGCCATGTGTGACGTCATAACTAGATTCACGAAAAGTCCGTAATTTTCTTTCTTTCTATTTTTCACTTAAGTTCCACAACCTTAACGTACTTTCCATTTGTTACTGAAATCACCAAGGTTCTCACCAAGTAGCCAAATCCATTGCCAAATTGGAGGCATCATTGCTTCAACTCACTTTGGTAAACGGGTGAAATCTCTGTAGTTGCAGGTAAGCATTCGTATAGAAATAAATACACACACATACATAAAGCAACTGCATCTAGCAAACATATTCATAACCAAATAAAAAAAGAAAATTTTTGAAGAAAAGCATTTAATAAAAATTAAATCAAATTAAAAAATTTGAAAAAAAGTAAATAATTAAAAAATACTAAAACTAGAAAAATAAAATAAATAAATAAATAATAAATATGTGGAGGTTGGCGTCGGTATATTGTCAAGAACAACGCTCATTTAAGGAGGAAAAATGTTTATTTACATATGAAAAATTAAAGAAAAAGACGGACACGCATTTCTGCGTACTTACACCTCGAGATCTAACCATCTAATCTAAGTTGAAGGTGGCGCTGCTGTAGCGCAGCGGGACAATTCCCACAATCGGCCATCCGACAATATCACCTGACCCCAGGTGAGCCAGTAAAAGTACAATTAAAATAATAATATATATGCATACAATATTAACAAAATAATAACACAATTGAAAATTAAAGAACATACTCACTTAAAAGTTGATTAATCTATGGTTGAATATTAACAATTAGGAAAATTCAAAAAATTTAAGTTAATTCACAATATCTGAAAAATTGAAAAGAAAAATTAATACACTAGAAAAACACAAAATAATGAAAAAAACGAAATTCACTCTGTTATAATACAAAAAAAGATAATAAGGGGAAAAAAATGTCTTTTCAAAGTTCGAATGAAAATGTCATTTCATTAGTTCATCAGGTAATAGCATCATTAGTCCAATGCTTGAGATATTCAGCACACGTACTAGTTTTCGCTGGACCTTCAAGAAACCACACTTTTGAACATCGTAAGTGTCGTTCGGTTTGATTTTCGTTATCTTGTATGGACCTAAATATTTGGGTTTCAGTTTGAGTCCTGGTCCCATTTGAGTACGTTTTATGGCGACAAGATCATGAAGCTTGAAAATAATTGCAGGTTTTCGCCGGATGTTGTAATTTCTTTTGTTTTCATCTTGAACTTTCAGGATTTGTTGTTTAGCTTTTTTCCTTAACTCGTCACGGTTGTTGACAAAATTAGCTTGGATTTCTTCATTAAGTAAATTTGTGATATTGAGATCTTGTGGCGTCTTCATTTTAGTTCCAAACAGTAATTCGAAGGGAGTTGTTTGAATGCTTCGTTGAAATGTTGAATTTATAACTCTTTGGACTTCTTTGATGTGCATGTTCCATTTTTCTGGGTTGTCTATGGAAAGTTTAGATATAACTGTTTCGATTGTAGAATTTAAACGTTCTACTTGTCCATTTGCTCTAGGTAATCCGGTGGTGATTGGGAAATGTTCAATGTTTTCGGTACTGCAATAATCTTGAAACTGTTTAGAAGTGAATGCGGTACCACGATCAGAAATAATTCGAGATGGATTGCCAAATATGTATTTTTGATTTTCTAACTTTGCAATAACTTCTGCAGCATCTGTTGACTTCGTTGGGTAAAGCCATACAAATTTTGTGAAGGAGTCAATGACGGCAAAAATATGTTTATAATTCTTATTTGTAGTAGGAAATGGGCCTAAATGATCAACATGATATGTGTGTAGAGGAATGGCGTCTTTTTCGAAAGGATGTAGTAGACCATCTTGTTTGCCACGTTTGCGATAAACCAAAATACATGGAACACAATTTTGAATTAAACAGTCTATTTTTTCTTTAACTTTAGGGATATAGAATTGATGCTTGAGTGCTTCTTCTGTTCTTTTAGAAGCATAGTGTCCACGCTCGTGAGAGCTGCGTATAATGTCATTCTGCATATTTTTAGGAACAACGAGTAGTTCTTCACCATCTACAAACTTGTAGAGTATATCGGATTTTAGAAGGTAATCTTTGTACGGTATAATTTTTAAAAGTTCTCTGATAGTTTGGATTTCTTTGTCTTGTTCTTGAGCCGTTTTGATTTTTGCTACGAGACTGTCTTGTACGACCATAACTGGGTATCTACTTAGTGCGTCTACATGATTCATTTTAGAACCAGAGCGATGTTCTATTTCATAATCAAAATCTTGTAGTTGCAATGCCCATCGCGCTATTCGAGTACACAAATCTTTTTTTCTTTAGAGTCATTGCGAACGCGTTGCAGTCAGTAACTATTTTGAAATGTTTGCCTAACAAGTAAACTCTAAACTTTTTTAATGCTTGGACAATAGCTAAGACTTCAAGTTCATAGCTGCTATATTTTGTTTCGGCGTCTGTCGTTTTCTTACTCATAAAATATATTGGGTGGAGCGCATTATCAGTCATTGATTTTTGGAGTAAAATACATCCATAACCATGAATACTAGCATCACAATGAATTTCGGTATCAGCGTTCTGATTGTAAATGTTTAGAACAGGTGGAGAGGATAAACATTGTTTAAAACAATTGAATGCTTGTATTTCTCTATCAGCAAATTTAAATTCACGATTTTTCTTCAGAAGTTCTGTTAGAGGATGTGCAATGATGGAGAAATTTAAAATGAATTTCCGAAAATATCCAGCAAGACCAAGAAAAGATTGTAAGTCTTTTTGGCATTTCGGTTAAGGGAAATTAATAACAACTTTGATTTTTTGTGGTGACGGGTACAATTTACCATTTTTAATAACATGACCAAGAAATTCTATTTGTTTACTTAAAAATTTGCATTTTTGAAAATTTATGTCTAATCCGTAAGAGGAAGCGAGTGAAAACACTGAGGCAAGTCTTTCGAGACCTTCTTCAGTATTTTTAGATTTTATAATGACATCGTCCATGTAAATTAAAACATGACCTTTAATAATCAAATCCTTAAATATTGTGTTTATGTACCGCTGAAACACTGTTGGTGATGTACAAAGACCGAAAGGAGCACGTAGAAACTGAAATTGTCCATTATGTGTAACAAATGATGTATATCGTCGGCTATTTGGTTCTATTCCTAAATGAAAAAAGGCGTTACGTAGATCAATTGTACTGAACGTATTTGCATATTGGAGGTTATCAAGCAGATCATCTATTAATGGTAAGGGATAATTATCTTTTACAATGTTTTTATTAAGTTTTCTATAATCGATAAAAACTCTCGGGGATCCGTCTTTTTCCCTGACAACAACTACTTGGCTAGAAAAGTCAGAAGAGCATGGCTCAACAATACCTTCAGCCAACCATTTCATCACTTGGTCGTCTACAATTTTTCTTTCAACAAAAGGTAATCGTCGTGGTTTATGAGTTATTGATGTATCATTCTTTAAATTAATAGACATCTGAATATCAGTAGTTTCAGTCTTATTTGGCTTATAGCTTGAAACCAAATTATAAAGAATGTTTCGTTGAACTTTTGTGACATCTGATCCGATTTCAAGTTCTAATTTATCATTTGTTGAGATGTTAGAAATCGAAAATTGTTCGGTATTTTCCATTTCAGTATTCGAAATTTTTGTTAATCCAACACCATCTGTGTTGATTTTTATTTCGGCCTGTGCTAAAATATCTATGCCAATAATAGCATCTGACGTCATAGTGTCATTATTGACAACACAAAAGTTGGTGATAAATTTCTGATTATCTATTGTAAGTTCTTGTATACAGCTACCGATTGGTGTAATGTGTCCATTACCAAAAGCTGTAAGTGATCCATGAAAAGTAGTTAAAGGTGGTGAACCGATTTTTTTATATGTATTTTTCGTTAGAATTGTTTTCTGACTACCAGTATCTACTAATGCAGTAAATGAATTATCATTAATAGTAACAGTTTTATATATCAAAGGGGGAGAATTATTTACAGTTGACACAGCATTATCAGTTCGATTTGGAATAAGTTTATTAGTACACTTTGCAGAAATATGACCAAACTTTTACAAACACTACATTTTAAACCTTTATGTTTGTCGGGACAGAAACGAGAAATATGACCAGACATATTACAATTAAAACAAATTTTTGGTTTATTATGTGCATTATCATTTTGGATTTCAGACCTATGGAAATTATGTTTTGAGTTCATGCCGCATCCTTGACTGAATTTAGAATTTGTTCTTGGAAAGGGTTTTTTATTTTTATCACTGACTATTTTTTCATAAATACGAAGTTTCTCTTTAAATTCTGGGATAGATTTAGCACCGTATAAAATAGATTTATTTGATGGGTAATCATGTATACCGTTTATACAGTATTCAAACAATGAAGATTCATCAATAATTTCACTGGAAGTACTAGCTAGTTCTCTAATGGCAATAAAATATTCAAAAAGGGATTCGTTTTGACGTAATTTACGTTTACTTAACTGTCTATGAATCTCAGCAGAGTTTAATTGATGGCAGAATTCTTCTAATAAAGCATTTTTAAACGAAAGCCATGTAGTAAGATTATGTTGCGTATATAAAAAACTCTTTGCCTGACCTTCAATCAAAGTTTTAGCGAATATTATTTTTTGCTGTTCATTCAATGATGGGAAAAAAAGAAAGGATTCCTCACAGTCTTGAATAAAACACTTTATATCATATGAATCAGAACCAGTAAACTTTCGATGTGAATTTCCGAGATCTTTCAAAACAAAATAAAGGGTAGGGTCGAAAGTATTAGCAGACATGTTATGATTCAAAGCCAGAGACATTACAGAAGGGGGAAAGAATGAAGTAGGACTTTTTTCTGCTTCGTCATCAGAAATTTCAGAGTCGCTGTTTAACGATTTACAGTTTAAAGCTTGCAATTCATTTAGATTGGATAAAGATTGAAAAAGTCTATTAAGGAGTTCTTCTTTACTACCATTAGTATCCAGACCTAACACATTTATTACACAAACTAAATCATTTAAAGAAAAAGAATCGAATATTAATTTCTTACGATCTTCAACATTGAAATCAGTGGGAAACGAGGAAAAACTTCTCAATTTTTTTCTTCAATTACGATCAAATACACAAACTAATATGCTGTTTAACAACTTAATTGTTTTAATATTTCCTCTTATAAGAAAATTTGACACAACAGGAATATCATTAAGGGTGATCATCTTTATATGGTTCGAGTAGCACAGTCAATGAATAAAACTTATTTTCATATATAAATTGAAAGGTAAAGAGAGGAGGTACTTATACCCCTCTTTTCAGCAGTGGTATATCCAACAATAGTATATCCAAATTGGGAACACAAAACACATAAACCGTCTGTTATTATTCTTTTTGAGTTGATTTTTTTAAATTCTGCAAGAAGTCCAACGGAATGGTGGCACAACAACAATACACAACTATAAGTGCCGTCTGCACTTCAAGTTTCGCACAAATTATGGATTTTTCGTAACTTGGTAGTGATGTAAGTGCCGTCTGCACTTCATATACTCAAGTCCAAAACTTTTTTTCTTCTTAGGCGTACCGTCTGTATCTGTCTGTATTACGTCTGCACACTAGCGTCCATTTCTTGGGCGTCAGCCAAACCGTTAGCCTGTTCGCGTTCTAGTTGCAAGATTTCATTTTAAATTTTAATTTAACTTTAAACAGTGGTTCATTTGCCGAGCCTGAGCCCCCATTGTGGAGGTTGGCGTCGGTATATTGTCAAGAACCACGCTCATTTAAGGAGGAAAAATGTTTATTTACATATGAAAAATTAAAGAAAAAGACGAATACGCATTTCTGCGTGCTTACACCTCGAGATCTAATCATCTAATCTAAGTTGAAGGTGGCGCTGCTGTAGCGCAGCGGGACAATTCCCACAAATATATTTTAAAAAATTAAATTTAAATTTTATCAACATAATTTTTATAAAATTGTGATGAAAAAAATTATTAAAACCAAGCATTTTTTTTGTTTTTGTATCTTAAGCGTTCCTTTAAAATTAATTGCATACTTTAGCACAAGTATGAGCTGAATTATTTCAATTATTTTGAATACATAAAAGCATATTGACTGATTTGATACTTTGAAGTAAAAATTATACATTTTTTCTATATATATTTCAGCTTAAATTGCTATGGAAAAAAAAATTCTTTAATAGGAAAACAACAACTATATCTCTTGTCATAATCATATTATTTTCAATTTTTAAATGAACGCACACACAACACACGCGCATACACACACACACAATATATATATATATATATATGCATATATAGGAGATCGGAATACATAAATGTAGATCAGAAAAACTATGATTCACAAAAAACTGGTTATCTTAATTTATCTTAATGAAAAATTATAAGTAAATGATCACATTTTGAAGAGCAATATACATGATAAAAGAAACGAACTTACTTTTCACATTATTTAACACCATTTCTAGATATTAAAAATTATTCGGTTTCTCACAGTTTATAGAAATATCATTCTAAATTATTTACGATGCATTAATAACTTAGATATCTGCAAGTTAAGCAAAATAAAAACGTCAGAAGATTTGTTTAGTTACTTCTAAAACGTAGCAACATTTATGATCCTTTAAAACTCATCCATATCAGAGGAATTTTGTTCTCAAGATGTAAATGTACATTTTAAAAAGTTTTTTCCTTGTCTGCAAAAAGACAAAATTTCACTTTACTTCTAATCTTGTTTATAGATGGCACTACAGTTCTACTATTTAATTAAGACTTAAGATTAAAAATGAAGTCATTTAATAGCCTTTTAATACATTTACATACGTATTCTCTAATACAAGTCGTATGAAATGAAAATTGCTGCAAAATTTTAAAAAAAATTGATTAATCACTTTTGCACTTTTTGAATTAGTCTGAAGGATTCAATTAGGTCTGTTCTTCTATATCTTTGCTATATTTTTATATTGGAATCTTTCCAATATTCTAGTTTCTAGACTTAATGGATATATTTCTTCAATATGTATGTGGTTTTACTTTTTCATGTATTCATATTTCAATTCTTCTGAGTTAATGGAGATATTCAAATTTTTAAGCAGTTTTCAAAATCGTCTGGAATAAAAGGAGAAATATTGTTGCATTACTTTTAGTATCTATGTGCAAGTATATAAATGTGCAACATATTTAATACATAACAATTTAATATATTCGCTAGACTATTGTTAAAGATTTGAGATAATATTGTAATGCATTCAGTATTTATACAGATTATTATACAAACTGGAAATGATTTTTTTGTAAATATTCTTGCTCGCATGCAATTTAAAATTGCATTTATCTTTTAATAATGCACATTTTTAGCATTTCCATTTCAATAAATCTAATACAACAAACAATATTAAAATATTATAACATTATTCATAAAAAGTCACGAGTAAATTTTTAAGCATTTGCTTCTCAAAATTGATTTTTTTTAGAGATATACAGTTTTTTCTGAAAATGTATTACCGTCAACATCTTAATTTAGTAGTTATATCATCTCAAATTGAAAGATTCTAGTTAGATTTATAATAATTCTATGAATTAATATAATTTGTTTCATAATAATATTCTTAAATCTAAATGTGTAATAAAAATTAAATTAAATATAAAGCTTAGAGTTTAGAAAGATGTCAATGAAAAATATATGATATTATGGTCGAATGTTTGCTTTTATCTGATTCAGATATTACAGCTAATTTGAATATTATTAAAACTGTTGTGTTATTGACATAAATGTAAATTATTTACATTTAACCCTAATTATTAATTAATAATAATTAAAATGTTTATCTTTATTACAAATAAAAAGTTTTTTTCTGAATTATTGGAGCTTTACTTTTTGAACTTGCTGTTTATTTTGCACAATTGGAATTAGTATTACCAATTTGTTTCCCGAATGTTACAGCATGTGGAATTAGTATTACCAATTTGTTTCCCGAATGTTACAGCATATTTACGTCAATTGAAATGTTTATGTTAAATGCTATCTGATTAAAGGATTTTCAAATATTTTAGTAGCAGTGGACGATACTTCAAATCTATGTTTCTTGTTCCTTTATTCAAGAGTTTGTTAAGGAATAATTAGTTTTTTAATGAAATATTCCCAAGTTTCTTACTCTTGCGTCTCAGATCCATAAACTGTTCTTTTGGAATAAAATTAAATTCATTTCGATCCAAGTGGTTATGGTAGCAAATTTGTCGTGGCATCGATCTCATGATCGGCATTGGTTCAATAGGGTCGAGGACTTGAATTTCGTCTCGTAGTGGTATTGACACACGTTTAATCGGTCGGGGTTTAAGTCCTCACTTTTGACTAGCGTGGAAGTTAGAAGGGTGGTGTGCTTGACCAGCTGTTATTCTCATTATTTGAACATGTTCAAAGCTTCATTATCTGACGTCAATAACCTCGTGTTGCTTCGATGTGGTTATAAACCTATATATCAACAAAGTCAATTGAATCTAAAATTCGAACCATTTGATATTGTGTGGAAGTTTTTAGGTTGAGGCATACTTTCAAATTCCGTATTCCGTTCATGATTATCTTTCATGTAATGATTTTATCGCGAATAACGTAAGGTGGAACTCAAGTAGAATACTAATTAAATGAAGCAAATCGACGCTATTTGCAAAATAGATCATAATTATTTTTCTCTTAAATAGAGCCGTGGTTCGATAATTCTATCGATGTATAATAAACATTATTACAGGTTCAGAAGACTAATGTTTTACGAAGAGTGTCTGAAATGTAAAAGTATTGAACCTCTGATGCTCAAAGATAAATTTTTCAGCAAAGTTGGCAGCAGTATAAAGTTCTCATGAATATAATTGTGCTTGTTTGTTTCATCATCATCATCATCATATTTGACTCAACATCGCAGGGTGGGACCATGCCTTTTTTGAAAATTTCTTCAAGATAGCTTGCCTTTTTCTTTGGTCTCTGCCAGTTCCTCTCCCCAATCACCTTAAAATCCTATTCAACAGAATCTAGCCACTGTAGTTTGGGTCTTTCCCTTTTCTGATTAGTAAAGGGCTCTGCAACAAAAATCTTCTTAACTGTATTTTTTCATCCATTCTAACAGTCGATTTAAGACTCTTGTTGTATTGCATTGAAATGAATGTCTCAATTTTAAATCTCATCATCTGCAAGATTAGAGCATAATCTGATTACTTCTTGCCCGTATAAACGTTCCCTTTCAGTTTTTTTAACAATGGAATAACTATTTAACACTAGATCCGTCATTTTGTCCGCTAAGATATTTTGAAAAGCGATTATTCATTAAGCTATTATCTCTTAAGCTCACTCAAATTTCATTACTTTAATTACATTATTGTTTATTTAAAGGCATTACAAACATTTCTTTTTTCAAAAATTTATGATAATTTTGTAAAATAAGAATCTATCTGAAACGATCGAAGCGAACAAGAGGCCACCAAAGAGATTTCATTTGCTTTGAAAATACCTTCTATTTTCTTCATAGCCCTTTTTTATAGTTATGTGCATGCGCGTCGTGTGCAGTGTCATCGTAAGTGAATGGGTTTCCGAACATTATTTCTGACATCGACGATTGCACGTGTCTGGAAGTTCAATACTTTGTTCAAAAGGACTGAGTATTTATGAGTGGTCAGCTTTTTTTTTATCAATAAAATTACAGTGATGATGAGGAAAATAACAAGTATTATAAAAAAAAATTAAATCAATTCCTACTTAGGTCAACAAACAAAACTTTTATTTTATCTCTTTTTATTAAATAATTACAATTAATATAAATATGTATATACATATGACAGAATCACAATGTTAAGTGGCAAAAAAAAATTCATCCGGTAAATTAAATAGTTGGAATGCAGTTTCCCCCACCTCCCATGGCGACAGGAATTATTTGACGGTATTTGGCCAAATATGGCTACCCTGATCCACTTCGCGGACTTAATGTTCATCCCAAAAAAATCACCAAGTTTGGCAATTTTTGAAATCGCGCTAATTGCTTATGCTTAAATGTATTTTCACCAATTAAATTTAATTAATATTTGAAAACACTGTATTAACATCAAGTGTCATCCACTGCAATTTTAAAAAAATGCATTTCAACTCGAGTGGATGAATACAGAGTATTTTATTAACGATTGAAAATTTGAACAAGATATATATAGGGAGAGTATGAGCTAATAGTATTAATTTAAAAATAGTCTTTAGGATCCAAGATTCCATTTGAAAGCAAAATTCGTGAACAATACAAATGACGCTTTCTTTAGAAGAAGAAATTGATGATGAAAATGCGTCTACAAATTAATGCTATTTCGATAATCATGCTCTAGTTGGAACTCAATGGTAAATTCTTGATGAAGGCTCTTTTACGTTTGGGAGATTTGCCTTAGGGAACATATTTTTTTGAAAGGGCAAAAACAGAATTTACTCTCTAAAGACAAATATTGGAGCCAACGAAGTTTCATCTTGGCTATTGTTGTTTATGGAATCCATAATGAAGTATATTGAAAAACACAAGTGAATATGCTAGTCGCCTGTAAAATCCTATTCATGGGACTTCTCCCTGGAAGAGCTGGATGATTTTATTACGCAAGCTACTCAGGCGATGTTTTTCGTTGACTTGAACGATATGCAGTCTAAACAGTGGAGTATCCAGTATTTAGTAAAACGACGTCAAGAAACCGTATTAAAAATGAATTTTACTGTTTTTACAGTTTCATGGTATAACACATCAATCAATAACTCCCGAGACTATACCAGAGATGGCGCTCGTAATAAACCAGTAACCAGGTCTTTCTAGAGGACGAACCTTTGCTTGAAACGTGTCAAAATTTTAAGTCGATCGGACCAGAAACAGCTGAGTTATCGAGGCTGGAGTAAAGTCGTTTTGTAGTTTGTTTAAAAAATGGAAAAAACTGAGTTTCGTGTTCTGATAAAACATTGTTTTTTAATGGGTAAAAACACCGTGCAAGC
>BMAW01111254.1:0-52012 GCA_019974015.1 Nephila pilipes
AAAAAATGGGAACCAGAATTCAGAAAAATTTATTGTGATAAAACATGACGCCAAATATTGAAAACTTTCTTTCTTGCGAATGATTACTGACTAAAAGTCAGCAACCCTTACTATCTCGGAGATAGTAAAGGTGAGATAGTATCTCCCCTTTGTGAGTACAAAAGCTTTACGATGTCTTAAGGCCCCCGTCGACACGCCACCACGAATTTCCCCACCTAATGTTAATCCTATGGAGTTACGTACTTAAAGTCTCACATCTAGAATATTTATTTAAACTGCATGGAATAAAGTGCATTTTAAAGAGCATTAAAAAATGAAGGTTTCTGTGGAATTACTTTTTTTTTCTGATTTTTGCAAGTATTTTTAAATTTTCATTAAAGATCTGAAAACTTGCATCCGGCGCACTAAATTGATCATAAAAATACTTTGAATAATCAGAAAAAAAAAAGTAATTCCACAGAAACCTTCATTTTTTTATGCTCTTTCAAATGCATATTTTTTAAAAAAAATTAATTTATTTCCCTGCTTGTAATTTGTTGAGTCAGCAAACTAAGCAGGGAAAGAGGGGAAAGCAATATTAAAAGTCCCGCCTCAATGCGCAAGGATACATGGTAAAGACACGTTGACAAAAGGAGATTTACAACCCTTCGGTGGGAAGTCAGCCGATTCTGGGAATTTCTTAGGATCCCCCCTAGTTCCGTAATATCCGTTGAAAGTTTGTCTAGCTTGCTATACAGATATCTATGTGGTATTTCACAGTGTTTAAAAAGTAAGCTTCATTCACGATTTCTTAAAAATACAAGTAATCCTTCGTTTTTTACGCTATTCTTACTGATTATTTTAAAAAAACAAACTATACAAATTACTTTATTAATTATTAAAATGAACAATAGATATTTTAGATACGCTTTTTAGAGAGAGATAAAGAAGAATTTTTTTTTTTAAATTGTTTTATAACTAAAGGAATATTGTTCAAATTTTTATGATAAAATTGAATGCACATCTACATTAATTATGTGCGTAACCATTTATTACTATTTTTTCAAAACTCCATTTGTAGGAATCAGATTAAAATATATCGAGTTTTTATGATTAAATGAAGAATACAGAGAAGATATTTATTGCATTAAATTTTTACTGGTTCTTATATATGTGAACAATTTTACATGGCTAGTACATTTCTCAAGAACGGAAACATTATTTTACTGCTTTGAAACAGCGTATGGAGTACCCGAATGGTTATGCTCGCTATTTTGTGGCTAGTGATGTTTTAATCGCAACGAGAGTTCGAGGCCTATTTTCCTAGAACCGCCACCGTGTTTCAAATTTAAAAAAACAATAAATAGCTCTCATGTCTCTTCCAATTGCGACACTAATAAATATTCAATCCTTACAAATTTTGTTTTAAGATTTCGACCTCGAATTAGCTTTCCCCCCTCTCTTTAGTATAGCAACTAATGCAGAATGAAAATTATTAAATGGATATTATATGAATGAAGCTCTGCCAACAAATATTAGCTACCCAAGGGGCTATTGTGTTCTTTACACTATAAATGCCGTACCCGACCACTTTTCAAAAATTAACTTGTTTTTTCTTTTTTTATGTCTGCTTTCATTAGGAACGAACTTAATTTTCAAACATACGTCGTAATAAATTTCTCTTGAATTTTTTATTGGATTGAAATAAAATATCTGAAATATGTGTCTGATACCTGCTTTCACCACTAATGAACTCAATTTCCAAAAATATATCGTCATAAATTTCCCCCAATTTTTTTCTTGGATTGAAGGGAAACAAATATAAAAAATAAGTATTTTATATACTTATCTATTTATGTATTACCTTGAATCATTTGTAAATTGGAATCAAGGAAGGTCTGAAAATAAATAACCTTATTTAGAATTTTAAGCGGTCAGGCAGCGTTTCTTTTTTCTTCCCTGAGAACTTCAAATTACATATTTTTAGTTTGGCTTAGTGGTCAAATGATTTTAATATTGATTTACAATTATTAGCTAACAAATGAACTATTTTTTTATGTGGACGCACCTTGTTTGGCTAAATCTGCTCTTTGCAAAACTTTGCATACAACTTTTTAATTTTTATTGAATTGTTTTTTCACCTCTCTAAAATAAAAAAAGGACGTTTCATGAAGATAGGTTTACGAGATTGCGCCAAACTATATATACGAAGGAAAAATTGCATTTTTATGATGGTAGAAATGCTTATTGATATTTTATCATCCTCGTCTCTTCCTTTCCAGTAATTGATTTTTTTAGTCTCCGTGCCAAAACATAAATAAATAACTTAGATTCTTTAGAAATAATCCTAGCACGAAACAAGTACTCGTTTTTATTGAGAGACTCTAATGAATTTCGTGTTAATTTCATATATATCTAAAATGTTATTCCCTTCTTATAATTAAAAATAGAGTATCCCTAAGTGTAAATTTCCCCCCCAACTACGTTATTTTACCTAATTAAAAGTCGAAAATAATCGACAAATTTCTATGATAATGAGATTGTGTGGTTAAAGTCTCTTGATTGAGATAAATTTATAGTTTAAGGTTGATTTAATTTTTTTTTTTTTTTTGAATATAAATGTAGATTATGATTATATGAAGTATCTTAGAATATAGCTTTCCTATAAAGTTCATAAAATTAGTTACCATATTTTATGTCTTATTTCTTTTTCTATTAAATAGTATTAGATTTTTAGAAAAATATGATTTATTAAAGCTTAGATTTTGTTATTTATTTGTTTGCGTAAATGACGTATTAGAGTAACATGAACTTTTCAGCGACAGACTTCAGAAAAATTAACCAAGGTCTGATAAAGGTAACGATATCTGAAATTATACGAACATTGTCCCACTTATGTAGGTTCTTTGCCTTTGATTTGGGAATAAAATATAAATGTTGTATCTTTAAATACAAATATTTCACGTGCATACTATTTATTCTTTTGTTTGTTCATTCTGTGTTTTATAAGCTTCTATCGTGAGCGTTTGATGCATACATGTGATGTTAATGATACTGTAACGTGATTATTTGTATAAATTAAAATTATCATTACCTTAAATTTTTGTAAGCCTTTGTTATAGATCAGAGGTCTTCGACCTGGGTTCCGCGGAGCCTAGGGTACCTTAGCACTTTGACAGGGGTGCCGTAAGTGCTTATGAAAAATAAGTATAAATAAATATTTCTTGGATAAAACAAAATCTTAAGTTTCATGAAAGTCACGTGCTTCAAATACATTAATCGAGACACGTTAGGTCACATATTAGTCTCAATTCTTTGGCTCAATCGGTATTTCTTAAATTGATATATTGATCGGCACTCAACTGAAACTAAAATTTAGTCAAGTTCATATTATGCATTTTTGGATTGACTTTAGAGAAGAATATCCTGAAATTGCCAAAAGATTTGAGGAACATATAATGTCATTTGTTTCGACCTATGTATGAGAAAATGTTATCTCTTTGTACGCTGCGACAAAAACAAAATGCAGAAACAGATTGGTTGCTGAACAGGACATTAGGTTGCAGGTTTTAACAATTATTCCAAGTGTTAAAATACTTTGAAATAAAAAAAACAATCACGGACAAGTCATTAAAAATGTTCTTTTTTATGAATTTGTTTTAATTTAAAATATTGTTGTTTTTATTCATTGATAGAATACATTTTAGAAAAGAAAAAAAAAAAAAAAAAAAACGCCATTAGCCACCATTTCATTATCTTATTAAGAAGTTTGTGTTGTGATGAAAAAAAAAAAGAGGCAGTAATAATTTTGTTAATTTGAGTAGGATAAAGCTTTGATATCCTATTTTTTCAGCACTTTGATCAAGAGGTTCCTTCAAGAAAACGGTAAGCTCAAAGGGTTCCCATAGTGTCTAAGGTTGAATACCCTTGCTATAGATAATTGTTTCATTTAAAACAAAAATTGAGTTAAGGTAATGATTTTAAAACTTTTGTTTTCAATATGAGAGCAATCCAAATAAAATCTTGTAAAAAAAGTAAATGAAAAGTGTATATATATATATAATTATATATATATATATATAAATATAAAATTTGCTTTTTTTTTTAGTTTTTATTAATTTCGCTCTAAAAGCAACACGACAGCTATGAAATTTAAAATAAATATATATTACAATCTGTGTCTTTTAGTTACAAAAATCAAACTCTTAATAAAAGCAAATGCCTTGATATAAATTTTCTTTCCTATTGGGGCAATTAGAATTGGATACAATATTTGCAACAAAATTCAAATAATTATTTCAGTTAATACAACCACATACTGACAATGCAGCAACATCACTGAGCAATTTATTTTGACCAGATTTCAGCTTTTTAGCCACCTAAGGGGCTATTGTTTTAGTTGGGTCAATTTTGGCGAACCAGATCACTTTTCGTGTACGAAATCACTTTCCAATTTTTAATCGTTCGCTTCAATTTTAATTACATATAGCTTAAATATATTCAATTTAATAATTAGTCATTTCCTTTAATTTTAATTACATATAGTTGATATAAAATTCAATTTAATAACTAGTCATTTCCTTTAATTTTAATAACATATAGTTGATATAATATTCAATTTAATAATTTATCGTTTGCTTTGATTTTAATTACACTCAGCTAAAATAAAATAAATTTAATAATTTACTGGTTCCTTTAATTTTAATATCGGAAAAGTTTACTATAGTCAATTTCTCGATATTTTATCGTTTACTTTAATTCTAATATTTAATTGAGTAATTTAATAATAATTACAAAAAAAAGCGCACTTTGGGTGGCAAAATCTGTTCTTTGCAAAATTTTGTATATAGAACATTTTATTATATTAAAATTTATTTTCATATAATTAATCAGTAAACACAAAATTGGGAATATCGCTAACATTGTCGATCTTTTATAAATCAAGTGATACGATTTTGAAAAAAATGAAATAGTAGAAACAGATTTTTTGAAATTAGAAGGCATGAAAAAAAGGAGTAAAAAAAAGTTGTCGAAAGGGAAGAATGACTATTTTTGAAGCAATGAAAAAACCAGTTTCTTCCTAGTTTGGGATAGCTTTCAAACACTTGAACAACACAGAAGGGCAATTTAGCCTCAGGAGGGACCGATTCCTACCGCAAAAGCTTGCAAGTTCGCTGCGTAAAAGAACGATGGAGATCAAATTACCCCCTTTTTCTCTTGTTTTGAATGGAGGGGGAGATAGAAGGGGAAGAATCGAGGTGGGGAAACAGCTCTACTTCTTTCAGTTCTGTCTAGAGGAAATATTTATTACCCTGTGACGTCATTTTCAAACTTCATGATAGCTGTCAAAACATAAATATAAGAAAATGGAAAATATTAGAGCAAAATTGAAAAAATTAAAAGCATCTAAGAAGTTCCTAATTTGAATTCAAGCGAAATAAGGAAAATTAAGAAAAATAAAGCTTGTAATTTCTCTTTTATAAAAGAACTATTTACTT
Source organism: Nephila pilipes (assembly GCA_019974015.1). NCBI lineage: Eukaryota > Metazoa > Arthropoda > Arachnida > Araneae > Nephilidae > Nephila > Nephila pilipes. The sequence goes on from BMAW01111254.1 coordinate 5,478, forward strand.
CTGCTCCATATGACCAGTATTGTATGAGTACTTTGTCCGCACTAAGTAACGCCCCTTCCCCCCTCCCAGTAGAGGGAGCTTTCGTCGATTCCTAGTTTCGGAATCGCTCGAAGGGAGCCTTAAGGCGTGGGGAGTGCCCGGCGTTCCCAGAGAGGGAAAGAAATTTCTTCCTCAATCCTAAAAGCGCCGAGGGGAAAGAATATTTTGACTTATTAAAATTATTGAAATATTAGTTAAAACTTGTCACAAACGTCTAAATATTGCATTGTTAGGCGAGTACGAACGATTCCGAAAATTTCAAAGCTCTAGCTTGATGGGAAGTTGGTTAAATTAACGATCAAAAATTTGATGACACACACACACACCAAGTGAAATTCAGAAAAACGTTTTAATAATAATTATATAAATTCGCTACCAAAAATTATTCATAATTCAAATAATTCATAATCGACTTTTGAAAATTATTCATAATTCCTTAGTTGTTGATAAAATTCCGCCATTTGATCTTCTGGTGATAAATTTAAGAAAACGGCCATAAGCAATGTTAAATCAATCCTTCATTAATTTTCCAATCATGCTAAAATATTAATATATAACAAAATTTCAAAAACAAAAATCATCATTAGAACATGTTTACTTTGTAACAGAAATTCGTAAGTAAAATCAACATATATTTTATAAATATCAGCTGCATTAAAATGTTATGCTTTTGAGGTACTCAAATAATATTATAACAATTGTTGAGCCGTATATTATAATTTAAGAAAATTTCATAATTTAAGAAGTAAATGAAAGTTGTCATCAGAATATTTTTGTCCGTTGTTAACGATCTTTGGAAAGGGATTAGGAGCGGTTAAAATACAATTGTTCCTTGATAATACCATTGTTGTTTTCATAGTCTAGAGATGTTTTCTTCTTGGCTGAAATCTTCTTTTTTTAACTTGAAAATGCTCCTATTTTCGTATTCATTACTTTCATTAAAAATGAATAAGAACGAAATCTATATGTATGATCAGCTGAATTTACAACTTACGCCTGATTACAATTCATTTAAGATAAAAAGAAATTTCTCTTTTATTATCAGAAAGTTGATTTTTGTATGTTCTGCAATTTTTGTGGATTTCTATTTTAATGACGTGAATTCTTTTTAGGCTTAAATTTTTTAGCACATGGGTTGAAGAAGGAACTCCTTCCATATTTTGGATATCAGGGTTTTTCTTCACACAATCTTTTCTAACAGGTAATATTTTTTGAAAAGATGTTATTTTCATTATCATGTGAGAATTGTTGCTTTGAAAAAGGAATATTTTTTTTCTTATATATTTTGATAAATCACAATCAAATCAAACATTTTAAAGCGTTTTAAATTATTGTAATTTTTGAGAAAGATGTTCAAGATTTAAACAAATATATATACGTTTTCTAGAGACTTGAGCATGTTAAATGTATTTATATTGCTATAATTAATTTTTTTAGTCATTGTTCAGACAACATATGAATGAACTGTATTCTAAGGAAAACTATAAAGAGATTGCTAAATTTTATATTATATTTCACCTATGTGACGAGAGAAGGATTCCGCGCTTTAGCACTGTATTTATAAACTGCTGCATTATAATTTTTGCTGCAAGAGGGGTGTAATTAATTGTCTAATTATGTTGCTATGGCAACCAGGTAACCGTGAAAAGGTATTGTTATCCATTTCAAATGAGGAATAACCCCATTCGTCCAAATGTTGCTCCCAAGTAAGCCCGAATAAATTAACTGTAAACAAGAAATATATATACATAAGAAAAATTTAAAGTCAATTCCTACTTAGGTCAACAAAAATTTTTTTTTGACAATTTATTATTTAATTACAATTAATATAAATATGTATATACATACGACAGAATCACAATATTAAGTGGGAAAAGAAAATTTTTTCCAGCGATCTACACGCTTCGTCATTGACGGTATTTTTTCCTAAATTTATATCCTGCTAAATATCTTGTATAAGAGAAATTTTTTTCTCCTATACAAAACTTATATTAATTATTTGAAAATCAAATAGAAGAATTTCATGCTTCGATCCGAAGGCATGAAGATTCTACGCCGACTCTCTACCAACTTTTCCATTGCAAGACAAATGACATAGTAGAAGCATTGGCTTGTTTCTTAATTCATTCAGTAAATTAAATGGTTAGAATGCAGTTTAGCCCAACCATCCTTTTCGACAGGAATTATTTGGGGGTATTTTGCCAAATGTGGCTACCCTGATCCGCTTCGCGAACTTAACGTTCAACCAAAAAAAAAAAAAAAATCGCCATGTTTGGCAATTCTGGAAATCGTGCCACGCGTTTGGCCAAACTGCATTTTCACCAATTAAATTTAATTATTATTTGAAAAAACTGTATGAACATCGAGTGTCATCCCCTACAAGTTTAAAAAAATGTATTTAAACTTGAGTGGATGAATAAAAAGTATGTTATTAACAACTGAAAATTTGAACAAGATATATATATAGAGTGTGTGAGCTAATAATAAGAATTTAAAAAAACATCTCTTGTATTTAACTCACAAAATGACTCCTTTTGATTCGAAAATTTCTCTAGCACTTTTAATACCTAAATGTAAAACCCTCAGATACCATTATATTTATTAACATTTGAGTAAACGTAGAAACCGACACAAAGCTATCCCAAATAATATTTTTCTAGAATGGAGGTCGGAGCCCATTCTCTGTAAATACCCCAGAAAACTTTGTTCCATTGTTCCATGAGGAATAAACTATTTTACTGTCGATGTTTCGGATGCTTGGTAGAAATAATGCTTTACAGATTTTTAGCTATGACATTAATAAAAGTAGACCAAATTTTTATTCCCTTTCTCCGTGAGCTGTTTGTGAATCTAGAGAATGTAATTTGTTTTGGAATCTAAGTAACTGTTAAGTGAAGAATTTCAATTTTAAAAAACGAAACCTTTGGTTATATTTTTGAAAAGTTAATGCGTTAATGGTTCCATAAACCATCGAATAAAACTGACTGCTAAACCAGGATCTTGGGATATTATTATTGTTTTTTTTTTTTTGCATTAGTACTCTACATAAGTGATGCACCCATCATATCCAATACTACCGCGCTGTGATGTAATGAAAAGGATTTAAACGAAACGTATTTTATGACTCAAAAAACTTCCTGAAACTGGGTTCGAAGTCTATAAGGATTGGTGATGAATCAAAATTCTTCATATAACTTATACCGAAGTCATTCTACCATTGAGAGGTTTTCAACAGGATCGGCACAACAAAAAGAAGTAGACTTTAATAAAAGCAATAACACCGATAAAAAACGAGTTTTTTGTACATGGGTTTTCTATCAAACTCCACACTTTGCGTAACACAACTTTTTTGTACCTTAAATTTTAAGAGCAAAAGGGAACGTTGAGTGAAATTGAATTTATTCAATAATTAGTTTTAATAATTTATTTTATTATTTGACGTTTATTAAATTTATCCTCTAAAATAAATATGTGTAAAAATGTTTAGCTCAATTAAGCATTGTAAAGTGAACGAATATTGACCATCAAAAGAAGTAAAAGAATTCAAAATGTATTAAAAATTGACGACATATTTAAAACCTAATACACAAAGTGAGTGGCCTACGTTGCATATATCCATTTGTAAAATTTATTTATTGCAAAAAGATAGAGGACCTTACATTTTAGAGTGCGATCTGAGAGCAGCACTATGCCAATTAATGTTAGGAAGCTACTTGCAGATTTGCGATTGTCTTGTGATGCCTAATTGTTATTTCTCATGCGTGCCATTTCATTTCATGCACGTTTATTGCATGGCGTCTTTCCAAGGAGTTTTAAGCAGTCCTGTCCCTCTCTTTTTTTTTTTCAATGAAGATAAAATTAAATTTAAAAATTTGTTTTTCTTATTAATTTTTCAACAAAATAATAATTAACAGAAGAGAGCTTATCAATGACTCATTCACCTTGGCGACTTGGCGAGAAACTTGGCATAAAATTTAATTCTTTAAATATTTAGTTTTAATCAATTAATTTTTATTAATTATAATTAAAGTATCGAATTGTCATTTAAAACAATCGTGTATAGAAAATTTCAGCTCAATTGAGCGCTTTAAAATGTGAGAAAAAACCTTTTAAAGTTTTGAACCAGACATTCAGTGTGAGTAGAAGAAAACCATTTATAAAAATGGATATGATTCAATTTTTTTTTAACTTTGTGAATTTTTTTTTAGAAAATTCGCTAAATTCTCGTACTTTTGTTTTTTAGTCGGTTCTGGTTCAATGTATAAGGATGCTAAGGAAGAAAATTGATTGTGACTAAAGCCAGATCTTAATTTATTTTGTTATTTTTTTTGTAAAATGTTTTTCTGCAAATGTAGCGATTAATAAATTTGAATGATTTTCAAAACAATTACAAAATTTGAATACAATTTAGAAAACATTTTAAGAGAAACGTCGCACTGTTTATAAAATTGTGATCCTCTCTCTCTCTCTTTAAAACATAATTCTTTTTTTCAATTCTTGCGATAAATTTTGATTTCAGTAAATAAATCAATGTTGCCTTGCAAAAGATTCTGCGACATTTAAGGTAATATTCAAAACTTGACGAGAATATCAAAATTGCATAATAACTCAAATAAATATCTTATGTTCGTATTAAATTTTGAGTCTCTACTCTTAAACGAAATAATTACACGATCGACTACAAAAAGAAGAATAATCATTTCCTATATATATATGATGATTTTTGAAATAATTATTCTATCACTTTATTTTCTGTACTGAGGAGGTTCGTAATCAGTAGTCCTCGTGTTGCTCCTAAGTGCGACGTTAATCAACTACCAATCAATCTAATGAAAAGAGCGAAAATGAATGGCACTGTGAATCGAAGATTAGTTTTGATTGGTCCTGCTCGAATTATCGTCGTCATTTTGCATCGAGTAGTCACCGTCGATGAGATCTGGGTTCTTCATTATACACCGGAAACCAAGCAACAGTCAAAACAATGGGTTGCTCCCGGTGAATTTGCTCCAGAGAAAACCGCGAAGAGGGTTTCATGATCCAAAAAAGTTACGGCGAGAAGTTTTTTGGATGCGAAGGACATCACTCTTATGGACTTCTTAGAAAAAGGAAAAGCAATAACTGGACATCAGTGAACTACCCCATTCCCATTATTGTCCCATAATTATCCAATTTCTTAAATAAGAGTACTTTTTGAATCGTCCTTTATGTAGTGGTCGCATCGTTCTTCGGCCACCCTTCTCAAAATATAAGGTTCTACTTTGTGTAGCTCTTTAAAATTGACCCATGATGTGTCGGTACACATTACTTAACCCATGCTACAGTCAGAGAACATTAAAAGTCATTTTCAGATTGGATTGGCCGTGATCTTTGCGGTTCGAATGTTTAGTGTCAGAACTTCTACTTCTTTGACGCTTGCCTTTTTTATGCTTTGGTGGGAATGAGCCTTAAGGTTGTCTTCCCCTTCTATTAAAGTGTAGGACTCAAACTTGGAACATTTTTTCAAATAGAATGACATCCCAAAATATATGAATTTACCAAATTGGAGAGAGAGCATAACATTTTAGTTCACTCTATTCATTTCTAAATGAATCAGTATTCCCCCCACCCATACTCGTATATGTTCCTTCTTTACTTTCTTACGCCCTGTAATATGCTAAACAGATTTCTAATTTACCTGTTAAGGAGACAAATTATGTACTTAATGCATGTGTTTAAATTTTAAGGTTATTGTGTAATATAAGAATGTATTTGTTGTGGGCAATCTCACTAATTTATATGAATATTGGGGCATTGTTATATGTGAAAATGTGTTCCGAGTATAGTTTATGCTCTTAAACATCAAGAGAAGACATTCTTAACGAAAATTCATTCAATTTTCATCAGTAGTAAGTGCTGCTCATGAAAATTTAATGAATGAAGAGCGAGTAAGGAAAAATCAATTGATTAATTGGTGTAAAATAATTGAACATCTTAAAATAGTGTTGTAACAAAAATTTACGAACAAAAATTTACTTTTCAATTAAATTAAAAAAAATTTTTTAAATACTCTTGGTTCAAATCACTCTTTCCTTCCTTTTTTTTTTTTTTTTTTTTTGGAACATAATCACATACAGAGATGTAATGTGCTCACGTTCTTTAACGCCAAGAAAGACATTATAAATATTTGAAACAATTTTCTCTTCATAAAATTAATAATGGTCTTTAATGCGGCATCAATTTGAAGGTAAAAATTTGTAATTTCTATTTCAAAAATACCAAACGAATGTAAAAGGACGTATCATTTATTTAAGTTTTTCTATGCCAATATTCTGTGTTGCAATTAATGAATTGAAAACATTTAATTAATCATTAAAAACTAAAATATTTTAATTAACTTTGAATTCAATTATAATATTTTAAATGTTTTCTATGGAAGTATGAGACACACGTTAATGAAACGTTGTTTATTAAACACGTTTTATGCATGCATTAAGTAAAATTTTAAAGGAGGAATACTTAGTTTTAATAAACTGTCACTAGATGGCACTACCGGATTAGGAAAAGAATTATTCAAAAATTCTAGAATCAGTTTCATATTAAATCCAAATTTTTTACGTAATTTATCTAATTAAAAAAAGAAATTAATAAATTTAGTGCTTCAGAGTATTTCTAAAATAATTTCTTCCTTAATTATTAACTTTCATGCATAACGTCTCTCATTTTCTTTCAGGAGTATCACAAAATTATGCACGCAGATATCATATCCCAATAGACTTCTTAGGATTTCAATTTGAAGTTCTGAAAAATGAAACAGAAGTCGATGAAAAACCTGATGATGGAGCATGTATCGTAGTGAGTTTTCAGAGTATTGTGATTTCTCTTTGTGAATCTGTTTTCCTTGTCTGTAAATGCTTCCTATTTGATTCTATTCTATGTATTCTATGCTCTCTTATGTATTTTTTGTAGGGTTTGTTCTTGGAAGGTGCCCGCTGGGATCGTTTGCGAATGATATTGAACGAATCTTATCCTAAAGTTCTTTATGATACTCTGCCTGTTGTATCCTTTTGAATTTACGCTAGCACTTTTTTTTTTTTTGTCTCCATTAACTGTTTGATTAATTTTTTGTGTCATAAATCTACACAAATTCATATATACGAGTTAGTGAGTGAATGTGAAAGTTATTGGCTCAAGAGCCAGATGTGGCTATGCTGCGTCAAACAAGATTTAACCGTGGTCCGGACGTGAAGAAATTGAAAAAAAAGATAAAAATTGGTTGACAAGAAGCGGGGCGGGGGGTCGAAAATAGAAAAGGATCGCTAGGGTAATCCAAGAATGCGTGTTTACCAAAGACAGTAAACCCCATAGGGAAGAAAAAGATCTCCAGGGTGCCTCGGGGTCATGATTCCCAAACGTACCTGAAGAAGGCAAGTCCCTGAGTTCCCCTGATATAATCCCCTGGGGTAGGATGCCCGGCTATACCCCCAGACGCTGGGTACCCATTTGAGTCGCCTCTTACGACATGCATGTGTTACAGTGGGACTATTCTGTCATTCCTGGTCACTACATGGGTCACAAATTCATAAACATCATGACTACTTATGACCTTTGCAGTTATATCGGTATCAATCTCAGTTTGTGTTTCAAAAATAGATTTATTACACGGCTTTGTCTTAAAGTAGGGAGCACCCATATATTTCATATTCATCGAAATTTTCTTGGAGATATTTATTTTAGATGCAGTATATGTACTGCTTTTTTCGCCACTTTTGGAATTTTTATAATTTCGTTTTGGTTAAGTAAATCGTTACTTCTGACAACCCTTAACAGAAAATTGTGCTTCAAATCTCCAAACCGGGTGTATAGTGCATCTCTCCAAAACTGTATTTTTTTTTTTTTTTTTTTTTTTTTTTTTTTTTTTGTCATTTAATAAGCGTAAAAGAAATTTAGCTTTTTTTGAAACCACCCATGGTAACTCAGTTTTCAAAAGGATAGGTAGATATAAATGTAATTACAATTGTTAAAATATTCTTACAGTGTTATATACTATATTGTGGAAAGAATAATGTGACAACAGAGGGCGAAAAAAGGTTATTATTGGATCGTGATTGATAGTAAATCAGTAAGAGATTTTTCGAAAAATTTGGGTGGGGTATCATTTTATCTGGCTGTTGAAATGACAGAATAAATTATCTTCAATAAAGTAATCACTTTCTCTGACATTTGATTTGTGCAAACATGACAAAGATGAAATATTAGGAGAACAATGCACTTAGCAGCACATATGCGTGACTTATACAACAATGTGAAGGTAACTGAAAAAGAATGCATAGTTTTTGATATGCAGCCACCCTAATTTTCAGATTTAAATCCCATTAAGTATCTACATAGATTCTGAAGTGTTAACTGTATTCCAAAACGTGCTAGTTATGGAAATAAAACCAAAATTGCATACTTCTAGAATAATTCGACGATTAGTCATAGTTCTAAAAATAATCGCTGTTGTCTTAAAATACAAGCATTACCTAACCAAGTGTAGGTTTATTAAAAATTAAAAATTACGTGTTTATTATTTAATTCTCGTAGTTTTATTTCATTTCCATCATAACAGAATGCCGATTTTTTTTCGAAACTCAGTACTTCTAGTCAAGACCGTAAAAGTAGAAGAATAATTTTTAAAAAAATTACCACAGACATTGCCTTTCTAATAAAAAAAATGTAAAAGCGTCAATCTAGTTTACATTTTTTGTTTCTCTCATTTTTAAAACATTTTATCCAACACAATGTTGTTTCTTAATTAACGCATCTTCCCCAATAATAAAAAAAAAATCTGGTACAGCAAAGAGATTCATGAACATTTAAATTTTTTTTTTTCTAGATAAGGAGACGCTCAGAGTCCTCAATTTATCCTTCAATTCAATGCATGAACATTTTTTTTAAGCAAGTGGAAGATGTTATAACGATTCCAGCTTTATTCCAATATCTTCTTTATTTCGAGTACATATTTTTTCACATTGCGTATATCTTATGCTAGATGAGAAACAGCCGAGAATCACGCAAGGCTTTGTCGAGATTATGATTTTATTCCTCGAAAATAATCAAGCAAGTAATCTAGTGTTATCACAATGAAATGTTTATTTTCGTAACTGCTTGAACCACTTTTGCAATATGTGTTGTTTCAGCTCTATATTTTATATTTATAGATGAATTTTTGTGTCTTTTTCACCTTCAAAACTAATTCCGTGTAGCAGACTGATTAACTGGGGAATCGATGTTCTTTCACAACGTGTAGAAAAGGTGAACTTTCTATTTGTTATATAAATGATTCTGGATTATTAACAAACATTAAATTCATCTAAATTCATGCACACGAAGTGTTGCTCTTGAATAACGGGGCTGATGTTGTAAAATGTTTTATTTTTTTATCCATACATATTTACTTACTATCACCTTCAGTATGCACCCTCCTATATCCCTACAACGCCTCATGCGAATCTTCCATTGTTCAAAAATATGCTGGGAGTCGTCATCTGTCAGATCCTTTAGGACGCGTGCCGGTTCTCTTCCACAGTTTTAACAGACTCAAATCTGGTTCATTTTAATGCAGATTTCACTTTAGAAAACAGATAGAGGTCGCGTGGCTCAAGATCCGGCGAATTAGACGTATGATCTAATATTAAGAAGCTGTACTTGGCTAGAAAGCTCTTGACAGACCATGTGAAATGAGCCGGCGCATTGTCTTGGTAGAAAAATTTGCCAGGAGGATTCTTTGTCAATTCCTACAGTTATCAGCAATCGCACGAATACTTAATCCACGGTCAAACTGAATTAGGTTACCAATTTTTTTTGGTATTGTCATCTGTTTTTGATGTGGAACGGGGACCCGGGTGTGAATCATCTTCAACGTCTTCTCAACCGTCTTGAAAACGCTTAAACCACTTGAAAACACGTGAACGCGATAAACATTAATTGCCGTACACTTCTTTCAATAAATTATCAGTAGCGATTTTTCTACTTTTCATGTGAAATTTCAGAAAATATCGTTGCTCTGTTGTTACACTTGTCATTTTTCCGGCGAAACAACAACAAAAAAAAATTCTAATGTGAACGATGGTTACGGCTATACGGATTTGTTTATATTGGAGAAACACTTCATTCGAAAGAGAAGGCTTCGCACTAAACAGCTGTCGGTCTCTGGTGTTTGGCGCATGCGTGCTTCTTCTGTGGCAGCGTGAGTCTCGTTATTTAATAGCCACACCTCGTATTTCTCGAATAAAATAGGTCCGCAAATAATAAATAAATAAAATAAGTGTGCTGAATCGAAACATAACCTTCATGATGTTCCCATCACGTTCTATAGTTTTTTCTACAGTTACACACAAACAAAACCATGCTGTAATTAAAAATTTCACTATTTTATTACAATGAACTAAACATATTATTTCTTATAATTAAGTAATCACTTTTTTTTTGTGATATGCTCTCACAATTTTACGTTCACTCAGTTTTTCCATGTGAAACCTTTTTTTTTACTTCTTTTTGATGCTTTTCCGACTTTGGTTTCTCGCTTGAGCATCCAACAGCAGTCGTTTAGAATATAAAGTCCTATTTTCCTTGATAACCTTTCTTGTGATATCACGGACATCCTGGTGAAATCTTTCACCCTACCCTTCACTGGAGGCTCCAATGGTCAATATGGAAGTGTAGGAAACGAACTTTTAAGCTTATCTTGCATCTTTGAGCTTTATACGCAGCCAGCATGTGTTGTACAATGAGTTTGTAGTAAGGGTCTGTAGTCTCTCCAAACATTTGTGTACTATGTTCTTGTAAGAGTCCCTTGCTTCTTTTCCTTTTCCCTCATTGTTTTTAAAAATACGGGACCAGATAAAAGTTTTTGTATGTCAGGATCAATAAAAACTTTCTTTCAAACTGGCTTCAAACAGTTTCGGCAACTTAGAACACAGATATCTGAAACAGTCCTTACTTTTTGGCAGTGATTTAACGAACTGCTTTAAAAGCCCCAATAATATAGAGATGCGATAATAAAACTTGATCTGAAATCTGAGTAAATTCTTTCTATCGATGCTTGTACCATGAAAATGATGTCCCAGGTGATTGCAAATTTTTGATTTTTAGCCTCGACCCTAGCAATTCGGTTGCATCTTTGGAAAGGTCTCAATCGCTAACTAGGTCATTGAGTTCACTGTGACAAAAAAAGTTAAGGTCCCACGACAACAAAAAAAATCTGAACTTCATTCACTTTGGGGGAAGTAATGTGTCTCCAATTGGCTGGCCACATAAAAATATTAAATTACGATTTTTATATCAGTTTTTGTTGCTCTAGAAGTGTTGCAAGATACTGTAACAGAGGCTATTCTCGAAACTTTCCATAATTAACATCTTGGATTTCTTTCTGACTTTATATGAAAGTTTCGAACTTCTTTCCTCCAAATAAAACGTAGTTCAGCAAATTTAGTAAACTTTAGATGGGGAGTGAATAGATATAATCAAGTCGTAAAAGAACGACAGAGAATTGAAAAGGAGGCTACGGTAATAGGAATAGTGCTCGTGCAAAGTGCGCTTGAGTTTCTTGCATGTCCACTTGATTTGTGAGACTAGGACTCGACGCTGTTAGATCGCATAACTGTTTGGAGAATTTACTTGCATCGTATTCCGGTTAGCGTATTTCTTGATACATAACAGAAGTTGTTATTGCTCGACTTTGAACTGTGTGTATAGTTTAGAGTGTTTCCCTTGTTAGAGAATTGATAAACTCTACTTTGAAACATAATTGACATGTATTTATTTTTTTATTATTTTTTTTTGTGTTTGAACTTAAGTTGAAATTCAGATTTCTGATAAGAGTAGGATTTAAAAGGACAGACGAGTCGGGTAAAAAGATTATGATACAAAGCTCCATCTCGTTGAAAAATAAAATTATTACCCCCTAATAGTGATCAACATGTTAAGAGTTTCTCATCTGAGATTCGTTGATACTCAGTGTTCGTTTTAGTAGCTGCAACCACAGACCGTTTTTTCGTTAGCTGAAACTACTCCCCAGAACATTAAAGATCCACTTTTAAAACGCACTTCTTTTGATGCCTATCTGTTTCCTAAGATCGTGCCAATAAGTTAAAATCATCTGGTCCATCAAGTTTAAAACGTTTCCCATCCGAAAAAATAAAAATTTTCCGATCCAAATAAATGCCTGCCATCCGCTCTAGCACTGTTTCTTTTCGTATAATTTCATGTTTATCGCATAATTAATGCTGTTTTTTTATTCGTTTTTACGTATTTTGTGAAACCTCTGTTGTTTAAAATATATGTAATTATTGGCCTCGAAACATTTCCACAAAAATAAGGGGCAATTTTCAGATGCAGACATTTTTCGTAGAGCAGCAATACGGAGAATCCATCTTCGGCTACTGAGGACAGTTTTTGTGCCAGATCACATCTATACCGAACCATCAATTCCTATGATAATTTTAGATCATCGAATTTCTTTAACTATACAGTGAATTGACTTTCCACTTCCACGTAAAAACCGCGCTTTTTGCACTTCAGCTCCCGAGAGAAAGTTGTTTTTCTCTAGGTTTTTTTAACAAAAGTCTGCTCAGAATTTCGCAGCTTATATGTGAATCAGGTTAAACCTGCAGTTGAAAAATTTGGGATCTTCAATTGTTCGCTCATAAGTTAAACAAAACAACAAAATCCTGACCGTATTTTTAATTCTTAACTTTTGAAGCGTTGGAAAAGTTATTTTGGCTATTTTTTTCATTAATTTATTTTTATATTTTTGAAAAAAAGTTAAAATTTTGGTTTTTTGGAATAAATACATTAGCGTTTTTGCATACAGTCGTACACAAGTATTTTTAACTCAGTTTTTCAAAAAAAAAAAAAAAAAAAAAAAAGACTATCCTTATAAATATAGAATGAGTAAATACTTAATTCTGTTTTTACGGAAACCATTTTTTTTTTAATTCTAGGAACATAAATATTTTTGAAAAAATGCTGTAAAATAAATTTTTAGAATTTAGTTTTAATTAATTTTTTTTCTCTTTCTGTAAGTAATAGGAAACAACTTTTTAATCATTGCCTGTTCCAAATGAATTTAAAGAGATTGTATAAGTGTGATCATATAATTTAAAAAGGCTAAACGGTTTTCCATTTTTTTTTATCCACGTTCTATTGTTTCTTCAACATATTTGTTGGTTGCAAGATTATCCTTTTTTGAGAAACTCATTTTTTTCCTGGGATTTACGGAAAATTATGTGCTTCAATTTTTTTTTCTTCTCATGTCAAAAACAGTATCCGTCTTCCCACTATCACGGTGGGATTTTCTCAAATGAGAAAAAAAAAAATTCTCAAATTTTGTCTAAACGTTTCACTTATGAGGAAAAATGCAATTATTTAGATATTGTACAGATTGATAAAATTTTAGCGAAAATCCTTTATATCTCCCTTCATGAAGTAAAGGAGAATTAAAACAAAAACAGGTTTAGTTTTTTTTTCCTCAAAAACAATTCTTTTTTTTTTCATTGTAATAAACACTTAGTATCTTTTTTATAAACTGACACACTGAAGAGCAATTTCTCTCTTTTTTTTAAAGTTTTATCAATAATTTACTGTTATTTTCATATTGCACAGTTTTCGATATCGTTTCTCCGTACAAATGATATCTTAGAAATATGTTTACTATATATAACAAACAAAAATAAATACCCGACATATTCTTTTACTCGACCTCGCCATTCAGAATTGGTGTTTATTCTTATTTTCGAGGGGTCATCTCAAAAGTTCATCTCTTTTCCTTTGATTGTGGTCACGGTCGCAGACTCGCGACAGGCGTTGTTTTCGTCGAGTTGCAGGTTTTAGCCCCTATACCACAAAAGAACCGCTGTGTAGCGAGGCTGATGCACAGTAAATCTGACCGAGATCCCAAATTCGTCTAATGGCGTGGTGTGGAAGTTTAGAGAAAGAGGTGTCAAAACTCGCCCAGTCGCTTGCCCAAGGTTCAAAATTATGAGGTTCGTCGCCATTATCCCTCGTGTTTCTGTTCAGTGCGACGTTAATACTCAATCATCGTCATGCAGGTTTTGGAAATTTGAGTTTCAAAAATCGGAACAATTAGTTAATAATTTATACAAGACCACCGTTTTTGAAACCCAAGTTTTGATAAAAAAAAAAAAAAGATGCCAATAAAGACTTAAACACGTTAATATACTGGAAAAAAGCTTATTGCCAAAAATGATATCAGCTGCTGGGAGAATAAATATTTCATTGCGGTTACATCACGTTACCCACATCAAATAATATATTCGTGCAATAATATCTTAATTCTTAAGAAGCCTTACGTGATTGTCGGCTGTTTCTCATCTTGCGTAATACATTCGAAATGTGAAAAAATATGCGTTCGGAATGGGAAAAAAAAAGGTGATACGAACTGTTCTGCAATCGGTGACATCTTTCACTTTTTAAATAGTTTCGTTATTTGTTGGATATAGGCAGATAATTCTCATGACTCTTAAGGTACAGCTGTAAAAGCTCTCTCTCTGCTCTGAAGGAGTTTTTGGTCTCATAATTTTCACTTATGAGTTAACTTTTGAGGCCTTTTACTGTAGTCAAATAAATGACTCATTAGCTATCTGTAGCAATAGCAACAAATTGGAATAGCAATATATATGTGTATGTGTATAATATGAATTTACTAAGGCGTTTGTTCAACATTAATGAATCATTTAATACATGGCCGAAATACTTTTATTTCCATATTGTAGCAGACTTTAGTCGGCCTTTGGTCGAAGCGAAATTACCACATAAATCTCGGATGATCATCAGAGAGAGAAAATTCACTTGAAACATCAGAAATACGTGTTTTGGATGGAGGGACTACTAGGGAAGATGAGTATAGACTTAAAGTCTGGTAGGGATCATCCTTACAGGTCTGTTTCGTGGGAAGAGAGCATTGTCAGCGATTTTTTTAGAACGCGTGATTGAATTAATTAAAAAGAATAAGGAATTGTATCAGAGGAAATACGAAAGAACATTATCGCTTAAAGGAGAGAATGGGCAAATTAAGTAAATTAAATTATGATGGTGTGAAATTAATGGGAATTAAGTTAAATCATTACACACACACACATATATATATATAAATTTTGAGTCTATTTTCTTAGGTTGCCATTATATATGTGGCAGATTTTATGTGGAACCCATTTACCCAATTTTTCCCTAATTTCTCAACTTTGTATCAATATATGCATGGTATGGCTTTTTAATAAAATATGAATATATGTGAAATTGTGCTTTAGTTCAAATAATAATTCATATTGTTATATTCTACCACAAATATAATAATGTGGATCCCAGTTATTAACACAGCTTCTTGACGTCATAATTCATAATTTATAGAACAAAATGAAAAATAAAACCAGCAAAATGAACTTCGATTTTGAAATTGCTGAATAAACTATCATTTTATGTCATAATAAGTTATATTGTTCGTGGATAACTTCCGGCTCTTTCTTTCTTTTTGATACATTGTAATAAATAATATCTTTTAGGAGCAATACGAGGAAGTTTCAAAATGGCAAGCAGAATTTTATTAAATGAGAATTTTTACGTTTTCACAACTCAGGCGTCACGATAAGTTACTCTGTGAGAGTGACATGAAAGCGAGAAGAGAAAGAAAGATGCCAAGTTTAAACAATGTCTATGCTGTGATCCTGACCTAAATTCTTTTTTGGAGTTGAAACTTGAGTAAAACAAAACAGTGTTTCCGCAATTTAGACTTAGTTCAATTTGTGTAATCGATTATTAGAATGTTTCCATAAAAGAACACTGAACAAAGAGTGACTTCCAAACCTTTACATTCAAATCATGCATTCATAATCGGTCAAATTCAAGTGAACGAATGAATCAAGTAGATAAATTCGTTTTACAACTAAAAGACAACTGTCGCTTCAGAAAATCATTATTTTATCATATCGTTTTAAATATATTAAGGATGATCATAAATACCATTCAAAGCGTTAGAACACCAAAATCACTAGCAAATCACCTGCAAAACTTCTGTCGCGTTTAATGAGTTTTATTACTCTTGTGTACAATTAACATAATCGAAACATTTATCCAGATATTTTTGCTTTTTTAGCATTTACACACACTTGCATTACATTGCAACTCCATATTTTGAAAAATAAACGGCACAGAATGCTAAGTAATACATTAATGCGAAGAGAAAATATAGAAGTTTTTTTTTTCCAAGAGTTGGATATAACTTCCTTTAGTTACTCGTATAACGTCAATTCGATATTTAAATCCTGCCGAACACGTTGTAGAGTATCAGTGATAATTGATTGAACAACAGCAGAAATCCAAAAATACTTCTTCTGAAATTTTCTATGAAGTTCGTTATGTGTTTGTTTCATATTTTAAATTTTTTTTTTATTCTGATTGATTTTAACGAGCGTTTGGCGCAACATAGCCTGCTTTGGCTCTTGCGCCATTAAACTCCACAGTCACTCACCCACCCAATCTTTCTCTTGACGGTTATGGTTTGCTGTACAAGAATGGTTCAAATGAATGAGTGGAATAGGGGTTAGAAATGTGTCTAGGAAATTAGTGTTTGGATTGGGAAATTTATATCAGGAAAGGTATTAGTGAACTCACTGCAGTTTTGTCACGACTTTTCTGGCCAATGAGACACGTCTTCTCCTTTTTTGGAACAGATTCACCGGAAGTAACCTATTATTTTTTTCTTTGCTTCTTTTCCGATGTATAACGATAAGTCCGGGTCTCGCCGACGGCGACAACTCGACGTGGCAACTGTTAAAAATTAACCCGTGAATCAATGTCAAGTTTGTTTTGGTGCCGTTAAAGGATGACAGTATAGAAAAGTAAAACCAACTCGTCTTAGCAACACCATCTGACTTCAAACACAGGTACTTTTTGAACCGCTCTCCTAATGTAAATTTAGAACTAACGTAATGTAAATTTAGAGTAACACGTGGACTGTTGGCACTGATCTTGAAATTCGAAACCATAGTCAAGTGATGAAGATGACATTTAAGCTGGTACTTCATTAACTTCCACATTGCATATTGCAGAACTATTTAAAGTGCAATTACCCCACATGGAGAATTTAGTGATATCAAGAATCGAACAAGCGGCTCTACTTGAACATCGCCGATTTTGAAGTTGGCGACCGTGACCACTTATCTAACACAATCGCCATTTGATTTGAAGAGAAACAATCGAAATGACTTTTTTCGATGACTATTCTGTCAATGTACTCCTTTAAACTGGATATAGAATGATTTTAGGTATTAATGAAAAGGAATTGATTTATTTGGATGTTTCTCCTAACAGTTGAATCTAGTTCAATATCCTGACCTATTATTATCTAAATTATATAAAGTTAAATCATTGTACTGTAGATATTACCTTTAAAAGCAAGAATTACAGAGCAATTGTAACAGAGTTCACCATCTATTAATTGAGCATAATGATGTATCCTTTGGAAGTATGTATCCAAGTTGATTGTTTGAATATGTGTATCTCAATTTCTTAAATTGCTCAAAAATTATACGAGAGATGCATGGAAATGTCTTTTCTACAAATAATTAACATCCCCTCCCTTTTAATTTGTTCGATTTTATCAATAAAGACGTCATGAAATCATCTCTGACGACAAATTTTAAAATACGACGCAAAAATAAAAGCGTTTTTTGTGGCAAGAAATTCTCGCCATTATTGTCATAAGAAATTAAATGAAATCACGTTTTCTTATTTCATATATCATATCGTATATTCGTACATCATGTTTGAATTTTTTTTTTTTTTTTTAATTTTCGTTTTCCTGTACTTTTTTTTTAAGAAAACAGAAAAACCTTGAGTGTTTTTCAGAATTTTAAATTTACTTTCTAAATTATCTAGAGCAGTGGGTCCGAAATTCCCGACCTTTTGCATTACGCATACCCCAGCTGGCTCGGTTCCTTTCCACGTGCCCCTTACCAAGAATCCTCAGGTTCCTTTCCCCCCTCCATCTGTTCCACCCATTACAGATTCCAAAATTGGGGTATTTTTCATTAAACTAAGTTATCTATTTCTTGTGGTTTTTATATTTAAAGGAAGCAAATAAATTAACTCTAGGATTAGAAAAATAAAAATCAATGGGATATTTGGGACTGAATTGAATCATAAAATTTGTAAAAATTAGGCTCAGAAAAAAATAAATACAATTTCAGACCGGACCTGTCTCTAATACACTTCTATTTTTAAATTCCTACTATTAACTCACACACTCTCTCTATATATCTTGTTCAAATTTTCTATCGTTAATAATATACTTTTTATTCATCCACTCAAGTTCAAATACATTTTTTTTAAACTTGTAGTGGATGATAAATGTTATTAATACAGTTTTTTCAAATATTAATTCGTTTAATTAAATTTAATTGGTGAAAATGCAATTTGTCTCAACCACTTGCCACGATTTCAAAAATTGCGGAACTTGGTGATTTTTTTTTGGCTGAACGTTAAGTCCGCGGAACGCACCAGGGTAACCACATTTGGCAAAATACCGCCAAATAATTTAATAAAAAGTAACTAAAATAAAATTTTTCTTTGTTAATCTAAGTTGGAATTGACTTAATTTTTTTTTTATATTACTTGTTCTATAAGTAAACGATGAAAATGCCTGTTCAACAAGCGGTCCGTACGATCAAACGGCATCAAATAGATTATGACGTTTTTTAGAAGCGAATTGTATCCGTCATTGCGAAGAGCCTAGAAACTTTCCAGGTTCACCATTCCGACATTGCAGCGGTTCTTCATAGTGGTATCGGTTGCGAGCTTTAGCAATTTCAACCTTTTTGGAATCGTCAATGTCACAACTGACAATCTTAATAACAACCTGTACCAGCTTTTAAAATTTTTAAAAAATATTTTGAAATTATTTTGTTCTTATTTAGCCATATGGACGCCCTAATCGTTTTCTTTTCGCTTACCTTTTGAGGGCCCCTCGCTTACTCCTTGGGTTTCGCGTACGACCGGTTCGAAAACTCTGATCTAGAGAAATATGTCGAATCGCGTTCTATTTATTTCATAGTAAAACTTCGTTACGATTCGGGACTCCTTTAACTCGGATCTCCGGTGCACAAAGATTTTTTCCTTGGGGCATTGTTTTAGAGGGGGCGATTTGGCGTTCTAGAAAAATTTTAATTTTTTTTAATCGTTTGTTTCAGTTTTAATTACATATAGCTGAAATAATAATCAATTGAATAAATTATCGTCCATTTTTCGATATTTCATCATAATTTACTTTAATTCTATTTGATTATTTTAATAATAACTATAAAAAAAAGCGTACGTCGGGTGGCTAAATCTGTTCTTTGCAAAACTGTGCATACAACTTTTTTTAAAAAAATTTGAGGAGCGGTCTACAAATTACTATAACAACATTTATTTCTTTCATACACGTATTTTTTTAAGTACTTAATATATATATGAAACGTAACAACTTTCTTTTACATAAAACTACTGAATTAAAGTAATGAAAATAACACAGTCTAGGTTAATTTCAATTTCTCAGAACTATTTTTATTTTAGCGGAGAGAGAGACCATTTCCACACGGAGGGAATTACACCACTCCGCCGTTGGATACGGACTATGACATCTTAAGAGAAAGGAGTTAGAAGAGCAGTCAGAAGAGAGCGTTTTTCGCTGTTTTTCTTTTTATATGAGGGGAAATTCACTTAAAACGTCAGAGACCACAGGATCTGAATGGAGGGACTTCAAGGAAATTTAAGTGATCATCCTACAGGTCTACTCCGTGGGAAGACTGCTGACTCTACAGATTTTAAGCGTGCGTGATTGAATAAATTAAAAAGAAAGAAGGAATTGTATCAGAGAAAATAAGAATGAACATTATCTTTTAATGGTGAAAATGGGAAAATTTAGTAAATTAAATTATGATGGTGAGAAATGAATGGGAATTAAGTTAAATCATTACACACACACACTATGCAGAATGCTACCTTATCTAGATAATAGAGAATTATTTCAATAATAGAGCCCTTACATAGGAAATTATGGTAGTTCGAGTTCTGAACACTGAAAATTTCTTTAAAAGTTATTTGCAATATTCACGTTATTGCAATAAAAAAAATCTTCTACTCTCAATAAGTGTCCATTCTATTTTTAAGTATTTGAAAAAGATATGTATAAAATGTCAGATTCATTGATACGTAAAATTATGAGATACTGTTTTGAAGTAACGCAAAATGGTTTTAAACAAAACCTGTTTTTAGATCCTTTCCGGCCAGAGAAATTCACAATCAAATAATATTAACACAACTGTAACTCCATTTCTAAGCAAGATTGGAACAAACTTCAAACAGATTTTAAATATAAAAGATTACATTTTAATAAGAGATCAAAAATAAAGAAAAATTATTTTTGACCAAAAATTGTGTTTTGGAGGTGTATCGTTACTTTAACCTTTGATATTTAATTTAATATAGTCACATTTTTTGTTAAATTATGTATTGAAACCTTATTGTGTGACTGTTATATATGTGTACCTATACTTCCTTAACTAAATACCTCTTAGATATGGATAAAACCTGGAAAGCGAAATGAATTCGCTTTTGCCGCTTCTTACAGTTGTCCGGTTTACAAGACAAGTGCTCGAAGAGGGACGCTGAGCACTACCGGACATTCCACCAATTTCGTCATGATGATCGATCTACCGTCCAAGAAGCCGGAGAAGCACTGGATTAACCGGGGTGTAGCAGCACTGTGTCAGCTTAGCGATTGAATGGTGCATTTAGTAATTTTCAGTACAAAATTAACTTATTTTTAAAGTTTTCGCCGCAACGATAAATATGTGTTTTATCAAAATCGTTGCGGTTCGTTACTCGATTTATGTTTAAAATTTTTGATAGTGAAAGAAAATGTAATTGCTGGGCAATCTAGAGTTGTTTCTTCCATTTTGTATTTATTCCTCATAATCATGGTTATTGTTTTAGTTATCTGTGAATTTTAAAAATAAATTTGATTGAAATTTCACTGATTTATTATGTTTGTGTTCTTTGGATTAAAGTAGAGAAGCGATTAAAAATATATATATGTGTAAACTTTTTTTAAACCCAAACTTCTATGTGGAAGAGGAGTAAAAAAAGAACTGAAAAGTAGAAAATTTTTTTTTTTTTGGGGCCAGTAAGAAATTAAATCGAATCTTAATTTACATTACAACAGTTTATCATCATCATAAAATTTTTTTAAAAAAAAGTGAAGATTTGCTTTTCAATCCAGCTGAAAACAGCACTGAATGAGAGATGAAAACTTGGTGATTCTTGTAATCAATCGAATAAAACAGTAAGATAAAAAATTTTAAAAATAAATTACTCGTATATTAATGTTCTACAATTGAAAAAATGTTACAAAATTCTGATTATCTTCGAATGAAATTCGACATTTTAAGTGTAATGCAAAACAATATAATTTACAAAATTGATTAAAATTTCTAAAATTATTTGACGTAACTTATTTATCTCATTTATTTTGCTACATTACTGCAACTAAAAATTTAAAAAAAGTCAAATAGGATTTCGACATTTTAGGTGGAACGCAAAACAACACAATTTCCTTAAATGGTTACCATTTCAAAATTTATTTGAGTCATTTATTTGTTTCATATATTCTGCTACATCACTGTAAATGAAAATTTTAAAAAATCCATAGCTATAACACATAACTTAAACAGGATGGGAGCTCTTCAATTACAATAACAATGAATTACTTCAGCAATAATATATCAGAGAATCGTTTTACAGAATCAGAAAAAATGCTTTTTTTTATTAAACTTCTGAACACGAAAAACGTGATGTCGTGAATCAGTCATTTCTATTGTGTTTACAGCTGTTCTTCATATTAATAAAGGAACAGGTCAATAATTCTTTCTTTTTCTCTAGAAATTACAGTTAAGCTGAGGTCATGAGCAAATCTATTTTAGATTAACTTCTAAAAACACTCTCCTCTGTAGAAGAAAATATTTTGAAAATATAATTTTATTAGTTTGAAACTTCATGTATAAATTTCTGTATTCCTTCCATTGTGATTGAGATTAAGGTTCTGCTAACGAATGCCAACTTCGATCAATTGCCGTCTTTTAAAACAGTTAAGAATTGTGGGCGGGAATAATTTTTCTTATCGTCACCATTACATTTACCTGCATGCGCAACTAATTATTTTGTCATTTAAACAGACAAACAGATTTACAGCAATTTTCAATACTTAAATTTGTGACGGGTCTATCCGCGACCTTGTCACTAACAGTTCTCTTGGGGAATTTTCAGTCCTTAACAATTATTTGTATTAGAAAGCTTCCTCCGAAGAAGAGAACGTGATCGTGCAAATTATTATGATATATATAGAATAAGCTTTCAAGAGGGGGGGGGGGAGATAGGATAGATTTGTAGATGAGCAGTAAATAAACTGAGTAATTTAGAAATGTCGATCCTTCCTTCCCACCAAACTGACAAATAGCTTTACACCAAAAATTATTTATTAAATTAATGCAATTTTTATTTACTTTTCCCCGTATTCCTCCAAATTCTCTGCACATGCCTCATCCTTTTGGGATTTTTCTAATCCCTTTAGCGAAGGATTCTTTACCTTGATCTCGAAGCCTGTCTTGTACTTCTTTCTTTACTCTTTCGTTGAACTTGATGCTAAGCAAAGCTTCTTTCATTGGACCAAACAGGTAAAACTCAGAAAGGGCAAGGTCAGAACTGTAAGGAAGACGGTTCCCAACCCACTTTCTAAACAGTTACCAGCGTCATTTGTGCCATATGAGATCGAGCGTTGTATTGCAAAAGAAGCACGCCTTTCCTCCGCCAACTCGGACATTTCCTTTTCGTCGCGAATTTAATTTTCTTCAAAATCATGTTTAAGTAGTACAGGCTGTTGATAATGAGTTGCCTCTCTAAATAATCACAGGGTATTGGGTCACGGGCACTCGGCGCATTTTACACTTTTGCAATAACATTTTCCCGCCAAGCCAAAGGATTTGCGTTGTACATTGCAACTACAGTCGAATTCTTTGTTCGTCCGAGAGAATATTTCTGATGATTTTACACGTTCCTAAAGTAAAAATCAATCATAGAACACATTTTTTGAAAAGCGCTTTTTTCGAGTAGGCACACCACCTTGACTAAGAGTTCAATGGTTATGTTTACATAGATATGAATTGCGCAAAAAGCTGAGTAATAGGTGGTCAACTAACACTTACGAAAGTTTTAATTGCCTCGATTAAGTGCTTCCTTCACTGAAAAAGTTTGTCTATTTAAATTTATATTACCGATTTACTAATTTGGTGTAAAATTGGTGGATTTAAATCTTCTTTTATATTTTATCCAGAAGTTCTAAATATGAAAACAACCAATCACGACACAAAAGTGTATTCTCTAAACGTTAAATTACAGATAAGAGATTGTATTCTAATGTATATGATAAAAGAGAGGGAGTTAAATTTCAATATTAATAAAATACCGAGCCGTCATACTCTTAGTGAAGTTATCGATAAATGTTTACGGCAATACATTCTATTCCGCTAAATGAATAGCTTTTTATGTCAGGAGGGTCTTGGGAAGAGGATGACTTCGCGCAATGAATCTTCATAGACCATCCCAAACATGTTCTATAGGATTGAGATCCTGAGATTTTGAAAGGCCAGTCCATACAGTGAATATCTACTTCTTCATGAAAATCATAAACAATATCTCGCATTATAGTCCATGAAAAGGAAGTCCATGCTTGCAGCACCCCTGAAAACTTTACATAGACTTCAAGGATCTCCATCCTTATGGAACTGAGTGTGACAGAATCCCAGATAAATAGTTAAATTTCATGTTGCGCTACAAAACTAACATTTAACACCATTTATTCCAAACTGGATGCGAATATTGTGACATCCGTTCTTTAAAATATTTACAATGCAAATTTTATCAATTTTATTGGTACCAGTTTTGAATTATTATGAAAAACCTATATGTGACCTTTATTTTCGCCACCAGTGTAATTACATATTTTAAATTCAAGTATTCGATGATGATTAATTTTCTGATTCCGCGATGTATAGGCACGTAGTATTACACCTTGAGATCATTCAATATTTTTATTGAATTTAAAATCATAAATAGAAATTCAAATAATACATGAAATGATTAAAATTTCGGACATTCCTTGTTGTTGTGGATTCTGCTGTGACGTCCGATTTCTGTTACTCTGACAAGTATAAAAGATGTCAGATGAGTTCACAGTCGTAAATTTATATCTAGAACAGTACAATGGGAGGAAAACGCGAGCTAAATGATTTTAAACGATGTGAAATGATTAAATTTCACGTTATGGAAAATCTGCTATTGAAATATCTATGACGTTAAGCGTGACCCGTTTTACTGTACTTGATATTATCCTGAAGTAGAAACATGCAGCAGCTATAAATGCGTAATTACGAACTGGTAGACCATGCCGTCTGGTAGGAAGGAACCAGAGAGCACTGAAGAGACTTGTGAGAGCCAATCGTATGGATTCGGCTGAAATAATTCACTAGGAATTCCAAGAAACATCCGGATGAAACATCAAATACAAGGACAGTCGCGAACGTGTTCGAAGTTCGCGACTAACTGTTCGTTTTTCATTTTCAATGGAACAACTGCTGCTCATAAACCAGATATTACCACTACCAAAACTACGCGTCGTTTGCAGTGGAACAAACATCGACAACACTGGAGTCTTAAAAAATGATGTCACGTGTTATGAAGCGACAAATCAAAGTATACTATCTGGATATCCAATGGTAGAGTCTGATTGTGCAGATTCCCTGGTCTTTTTGAACTGTATGTAATGTACCGCACATTAAATTTGAGCATGGAATTATAATGATTTGGTACAGTGTTTAATGATTTGGCCAGGGCTCTTTGGTTCCTGTGCAAGGAACTCCCAAGACAAAAGCTTTCGGGACATTTTAGACAATACCGCATTCCATACATTGTGGTAATAATTCGGAGAAGGGTCCACTTCTGTTTCTACAGGATCATGCATCTATCCTTACAATACAGCTTATTTAGAGGTAGTTTGCTGACATGGATGTCAGGAACTGGATTGGTCTGCTGAAAGCTCACACCTGAATCCATAGACTCTTGTGGGATGTATTACATCGCCGACTGAGATCTAGGCCAAAGCGCCTCAAATAGGTGACAACTAATCAGGGCTCTTCAGCCAGAGTGATGTGCAATTTCTACTGCAACATTATAAAAACTAGTGACTAGTCTTCACTACATGTTACTATAAATAAGGCGGCCCAACCTCAATCTAATGTTTCATTTATCTTCTTTCATTTATCTATCTATTTATCAAAACTTACAGGTGTCTGGATATTTTTGATCAAGTAGTGTGTTATCCAGACTTATTTTGTCTTAAAAAGCTTTTCCAAAAATGGCGAATCCTTGTGAGTAGAATAATAATTTATTGGCCAGTGCATAACGGAGTCGAGACATAATCCTTTGTAGCAATTAGTGTGTATTAGCAACTAGTTTGTTTTTCCTTAAAATTCACAATCAGCATGATGTGGAAATAAGCGGGCCCCGCCCCCCCGGGAATCAATTTAGGTGTTACCTTCGTCACTTGACCATGATTCATTATTACAAATAAAGCCTCCAACAACTGTTTGTATAGGCGGATGTTTATAAGTAGCCATTAAAATCTAATAATGTATTCAGATATAACTCCTGTGAATCTGAAGGACATCTATTTCAGTAATAAAAGGAAAATTTTATTCATAGCTAGTAAATAATGAATTAATTTTCAGACGAGGAAACAGGGGATGATAAACAGATTGTGTAATGCAGTTATTTCTTGCGGAATGCCTTACCGAAAAACATTCCGTAATAAATAAAATTACCTTTAAGCAAATGTCAATAGAAAACAATAGTTATAATACCGTAATTACGTTACAGCACAATATGGTTACTTTTTTTTAAAAAAAATTGATATAACGGCAAGATATGTTTCGTATGATTACCTAAAATATTCAAAAACTTAAAGGGAAAAAAATTCAACTGGTGTGTTTTGTTACATTACTTCGAGAAAATTGGGAGAGTTAAGTTTGCTAATTGAAATATTAAAACGATTTTTTGTACTGTTGGTTCAATTTCTTCAAAATTAAATTTGTGAAGCGATATCGAAGAGAGAAGTTACTATAATAGATAAAAAGCATCAGATATTGTGAAATTCAAACGGAGTTCCTGGGAAAACAACAATACAAAATAATAGTGCTTAGAACTCGTTCCTCTAAACAGTGACTCTCAACAGCTACTTCTCCCCCCCCCCTTAAAGAGCAAAGAAATCTTCTGCCCCCTTCGGGGAAATTCTGCAGGGAGGGGTTACTGAATTATAAAAGGCAAAATGCTTAAGTTATTGTCTTCAATACACTTACACACCAAATTTGTTTGGTTTAACTCGATGCTTTTGCCCCGATAGGTTATTGCTGCCTGTTTGTTAAAATCAAAATAACTAATGCAAAAATCATGCTTAAAAAGATATTTTTATTTTTGAGTAGATAATTAAAACAACAAAAAGAAAAAAAAAAGACTTTTCTTCAAAAAAGTAGTATCAGTCGAATAATCTAGTACCTATGTCAGCGAAATACTTGTGCTTAACAGTTCAGAGTCTTTCTTAAAGTTCGGTTCAATTTTTAGAGAGATGATTACGCAAGTCTCTTCTTTGTACGATTTAGAGTTGATTTCTCTTTTATTATAACTAAATTCGTCACAGCACCAAATCTAAGCTGGACGAGGTAGGTGGAAGGGAAGGCAATCAAAACATTTTTGACGCGATAGTCCATAGTCCAGTGTGGAGACAACTGTTACCTTGAAGCTAAAATTCTGTGAGATAATCACCATTCAGAAAGCCGACTTTCAAAGTTTCATTAGTTGAAATCTTCCCTGATTCCTCCTAATTCTGAACATCTGCTGTCTTAATATTACAAAAGGGTTCATGATCCATTGAGGAACTTCCAGGGACGAAATGTATTCGAAACGTTCAGAAAAGTTCTTGTCAAAGGCTTAAACTGTTGACGATAAACTTGTGTGTAATCGAAAGGAATTTCATAGTTTTTATGCATATCCAACAAGATTAGGAAATAGCTGAACTTATTGCATCCAAAATTCTGCTCCCACTAAATGAGTTTATTTAGGAAAGCAGAAATAACATATTTTGTTGCGATCAAATTGATCTCGTTGTCTTGAAACTGCAAATTAGTTCCATTAAATGTTGCGATAAATTGGTCATGTGAATAACATTAATCTTAAATCGTAGCTATCTACCTCTCAGAGATGCATTCCTCTCTTCGAGAGATTCAAGCACAGAGTGGAAAAGATTTCAGAACCTACTGAGGCAGGCCCCTTTGGAAAGCCGATTGAAATCTTTATTGTTGTCCTTAAATAGCTGCTTGTATAATCAATCGTTGATAGAATTATAGAAAATTTTGTTCACAGCAGATATAACATATTGTAATAACTGATACAAATGACCACTGAGTTTTTTTTTTTTTTTTTTGTCACTAAATGCTGTCAGTGAATCACGCAGTGAACAGCTAAATGCTTGGTATTTGCCTCTTCAAAAGGACAATGAAAACATGACATTTGATCATTATTTGGCGACTTTGGTGACAAATGGAATGTACTCAACGACTCTGGAACCTATGCGAAAAGCCGAAAGGGAAGAAAGTTGTGGACTTTTTGTGAATTTTCCCATGTGGCGGCACACCTGGCCGGAAAGATACAAATACGCCAAGAGCTACAGTCGGATGAGCCAGTCTGAAGAGGAATCAGTTGTCTGTGGAGTATGCTTTGTAGACCGATCGGAGAATCGTGGCCGAGTGAATCTGCTGGAGATTCGGCTTGAATCTAGCGGAACTGTCGCGGAGAATCTGTCTTTGGAGATTCTGTTGAGGAGATCGACCTGGGGATCGCTTGAACGCTGTCGGAACTTGAAGTAGAGAGTGCCAGGTGAATTTGCGAAGGGGCAACGTGTGTCTGCTGGGAATCTTCGGATCCACCCCGAGAAGTGCAGAATAGTACTGAAGAGTCTGTACGCAGCGAAGAGTAATAAGCTGCTGGTGAGCTGAACGTTACTGTGTAATAACTGTGATTGTACTTAATGTGTGTTTGTTCCTGTATTATGTATCACTAAACTGTTCAAGTGATGTGTATCTGTTATTGTCCAAATAGTGCTACCTGTGTGTCATCCTGAAGACTGTCGTTTGTCGTTAAACTCCGAATTGGTATTGATTTTCTCTCATCGTACCCACCCACAAGAAAAGAAAGAAATATTTTTCTAACAATATATATATATATATATATATATATATATATATATATATACATAGAGAGAGAGAGAGGAGATTACATGCGTCTTTGACAAAATATTAAACAATAAAATCAAATCAATCGAAGTAAACAGTTAAAAAAAACAGAATATTCAGCCAAGAGTAAGAGAGAACCAATAAATGCACCGAAAAAAAAAAGCGAAAATCATTATGGAGATTTCAACTGACCAACAATAGCGAGCCTAGAGAAGAAAAAAAGTGCATGGCTTTCAACAATTGAAAGTATAAGAGTATCATTTTTCCGGTAATAATAATAATACAAAAATTTATTATCTGGGGGTTACTTAAGGTATGATGTTTGATTTTCTGGTCTAAACATACCAAAAGTTGTAACTAAATATGATTGAATAAAATCATATAAATTTTCTCTTACTACACCTTTAAATGTTAGCTGTCCAATAATTATAAGGCTCGAAGCCCTATAATTGGTTAATTATTCAGTTGAATTGAATTGATAAAATTGTATCTATTATCTTACAGCACCTTTAATAAAAACACCGAAATAAAAAGAGTTTTTTAAACATAGATGTTCTTTCAAATTTCACACTTTGCGTAACATAATGTTTTATACCTTAATTTTTAAGTAATATTCGCCTGTCAGTAACATTCATTTTCAGTAACATTTGCCTGTCTTGAAGAGCAATGTTAGGAACATGATTTGATGCTTCCTTGCAACGTTTCTCTTCTAAAGGAATAGATGGGCTTATAGAGAAGTCACCAGTTAACAAAAGAGTGTTTAAGCTATGACCCTTCACCTTGGTGATGGTTTTGGTGATCATTTGGCGATTTGGTGTGAAACTTGGCGCAAAATTTAATTCTTTAAATGATTAGTTTTAATCAATTAATTTTTATAATTGAAAATTAAATTATCGTATTGTCATTTAAAACAATCGTGTATAGAAAATTGCAGCTCAATTGAGAGCTTTAAAATGTGAGGGAAAAAAAAGATTTTAAAGTTTTAACCCAAACATACAATGCGAATAGAAGAAAACCCACTAAAAATACGAAAAAGTTAAATTATGCGTTAACTATAAAATTGAATTAATAGCAATCGAATCTCATCGATAAAGTTTACTCCAAGTAGGTGACACATTACCAACAAAAAATATTATTATTACGTGTTTATATTATAGTGAATGACACCCACTTTGACTTCATCACAGATCCCTCGAGAAGAGTTGGAGGACCGCCAGTTTGACATTCCTCTTCTAGAAGAACACGAACGTTTAGAAGGACATACGGCAGCAACTCTAAAAAGAAATTCGAAGAATATTTTCATTGGAACATCTTTTCTTAAAGCACACACTTTGAAACACTTGCTTAGGCATAATTGCCACCCCATCGCAAATAGCTTTCAAATGAAATGAGAAAAGAAATAAATTTTATTTTATTATGTAAGGAACTGCTAGGTGATTAATACCCAAGATAATTGGGAGTATGTTTGGATAAGATTATTTATTTGCTTGTTTCCAGGAAATCGCCTACATTTTTTACCTTTTTTTTTTTTTTTTTTTTTTTTTTTTTTTTGCATTGTGTAAAAGACTTATTCAGCAACGAAGTATATTTGGAACAAAAATGTTGCAGCCAATATGTTTCTGAATTATTTTACAGTTTAAGATTCGATTAACAATTATTATATGATTCCAAACAGACTCGTCAACAATTTACTTTCCTGTAAAAAGAAAACTATTTGTGTACCTCATTTACATTTAATAACATAGCATTGGACATTTAATAACATTTGGGAAATCTTAATTAAAATGTGGCTTTATATTCCTGGATTCTATTTTCCAATTAACGTTCAATCAAACAACAACGACTTCACAATAGTTCACTGGTTTTTTCATATTTGAATTATTATGAACATCAACATATCTAAAAGTCAGTTTCGCATAAAAAGAACACCTGCAGCCCGAACAAAAAGCAATTCTTAAAATTATTTGTTTGGTTTGTTTTATTTGAACAGAAATTTTGCCAAGTTACTCTAAACACTGGATAATTTCCAAGAAAAAAAGTATTTCATTGACCTGGCCCTGAGGTATTCAACCTTTTAAACCTTGGGTAACCCTTTGAGCTTGCCATTTTTTTGATGGAATTTCTTGATCAAAGAGAAAAAAATAGGATATCAAAGCTTTATCCTACTCAAATTAACATAATTTTTATTGCATCTCTAATTTATCACATTGGAAATTTTTAATAAGATAATAAATAGTAAGATAGCTAATGTTCTTTTTTTCCCCTTTTTTTTGGTTTTCGAAAATATATTCTATGAATAATAAACTAAAGCAACACACACACAATATATTTTAAGTGAGTGAGTGAGTGACACAGTTGAGTTTAATGGCGTAAGAGCCAAAGCAGGCTATGCTGCGCCAACACAATATTTTAAATCATAACGAATTAATAAAAAGAACATTTTTAATGACATGTTGTTGATTGTCTTTTAATGCAAAGTATTTTTATGTCTGGAATAAATGTTGAAATCTGTAACCTTGGAATAATAGTTAAAATCTGCAACCTAATTCCTCTTCAGGATACAATCTATTTCTGTGTTTTGTTTTTGTCACAGCGTACAAAGAGAATGATTTTTCGCATACATAGGATGAAACATATGACATTAGATCTTTCACAGCACTTTTGGTAATTTCACGATATTCTTTTCTAATGTCAATCCAAAAATGCATAATATCGACTTGACTACAATTGAGTGCCGATCGATATATCAATTTGTTGTTCTCTTTCTTTTATTGGGAGTTCGGAGGTGTCACAGGTTTGAAAAGTAGTTTGGATGGAAGATGATTTTTCTTTTTGAACAGGAAAATATTCCAGAAATGTTTTTTGCAGATCTAATAAATTTTGGACCAAACCAATGTTTACATTTTTTTTATCGGGATTAGCGTTACCGTGTACTAAAATATTATTCAAATTAGGAAAACATTCAATATTATCTTTCAAATTGTAATCTGCCCCAATTCAATTTTAAATTTTACTTTACGCCTTGAAAATATTGAAATAAGTGAACGATTCTTTATCTGAGCTAAAGAATGGAGATTAATATGTGACCTAATGCCTCTCAATTATTATATTTCAAGCACGTGACTTTCCCGAAATTTAAGAGTTTTATTTTGTTCATAAAATATTTTTTATATTGATTTTTACAATAAAACTTCCTTTAAGAATTCGATCTTTTATAGAAATTAATATTGTACTAAAATTTTGGCACTTTGATTAAGCAAATAGTGATCTCTTTCGGAATTCCTGTCAAAGTTCCAGGGAACCCTAGGTTTTCGTGGAACCCAGGCTGAAAACCTCTGACCTAGACTAATCTCATTAAGGGAAAGAAAGAAGAATGTGAAGGAGAAATG
Organism: Nephila pilipes; assembly: GCA_019974015.1. Lineage (NCBI taxonomy): Eukaryota > Metazoa > Arthropoda > Arachnida > Araneae > Nephilidae > Nephila > Nephila pilipes. Next base: position 37,315 of record BMAW01111254.1, read on the forward strand.
TCGAAAACTGAGAAATATTTTTAGGACTCTTTTGGAGCACGCGACGCTGGTGTTTGCCAAAGACAGCAAACTCTATGGGAGATGAGAAAGAATCCCCGGGGACTGAAGATCCTGAATTTTCTAAAAGGAAGTGACCTTGGGGAACTACCTTTTTGAGGAATCGTACCTTTGGATACATTTAAAGGATTCATACATTGTACCTTTGAATTCTTATCATGACTAAGAAGTACATTAAAGGAGGAAATGGGATGAAATCCATTGAAGCAGAATTGTGTCCTTTAGATTTAACAAAAAATCAAAGTACCTCTAATAGATAAGAAAATTCGAGATAAATGTTGATAAATAAAGTTAGAAATCAATATAATTTTCATATCTACTTATGAAAAGCATTACTGTATTTATCCAATGAAAAAATTGCGCAGAAATCAGTTTAAATCATTACAAACTTTATAATTGAAGTTGTTCTTTAAAATTATTGAAACCTGCTTGACTTATTAACGAATGATTAGTCTTTGAATTTATGAGTTAGATTCGGATATTTGTGAAGGACGCTTATGTTCTGTATATAAACTAAGTAAATCAGGCAGAATGAGATTTGAAACCCAGAGAAATGAAAAGTTTTAAAATTGTTTAAGGAAAAAAAAAAAGTTGGAAAAATAATGCGTTCCAGAACCTTCTTTAGATCAGAAATTTTCTCAATCAGCTTAAAACACAACTCAAAATAATTAGTGCTATTCTTACCACGATAAAAAAGCTATTTATATATTTGTAAATAGCCTTAGTTAATTTGTGTTATTTGCATTAACCGATCTAAATCGCAGCAAATTGCAAAATTTCAAAAAAAAAAAAAAAAAGTCAATAATGTGTTAAAAGAGAATATTTTATTTTGCATTAAATCTCTATTTACGCTCGCTTTATTTTCTTAATAACTTTTGTTCTGTAGGGAATATCTTTACGCAGTTTCTTTTAAGAGATTCAGAAAGATTTGCTCTATTAAATAAATTAATAAAAGACCGATTTTTTCTTAAATAAAAAAAACTTTGAATGGCATGATATTCCTTAACCTTTTGTGTGATTTTCGTTGTCAAAAATTACGCAATTCCATTTAATATAAGCAGATCAAAACGCTTCTCTCTTGATTAATCAATACTTAAACATTTCTGGAAAACTGTACAATAGAAATTTTATTGAAAAAAAATAGCAATAAAGTTAAAGAGGTAAGAATTTCCATTTATAACAAAAGTTTAAAAACTTCACAGCAAAAACTTTCCAACGAAACCGCTCAACTCAAGAATACAAAATATTTTGCTCTCAAAGATAAAACATTTCTTTTATTGCATCAACAAAAAAGATGACTATTTTTTTTTAACTTATGAATCAATCTGAAAAAATACTACGTTTGCGATGTCAGTAATAATTTACATTAATTGAATTTGTAGCTCTAATAGAAAAATACGTATCCTCAAATTCAAAACAAATATATATATATATGTATGTGTGTGTTTCGCTCTCGTCAATAATTACTGAATCATATTTTAAACACGGCTATTTCATGCTCTGTAGCTAATTTACATATTATTTGCTTATGAAATTTCAAAAAAAAAAAAAAAAAAAGAAAAGAAAAGAAAATTGTTACTATTGTATGTAATCGAGAAAAAAATAGAGAAAATCGAGTACAATACTAGCTCCTGATACGAGTGAAAATATAAATATTTTGTCCATTTAATCGAAGAATTACGCTTATTGCCTGTACATTCATCTCCCGATTTCTAATCCATTGTCAAAGTAAACATCAAAGAACCTTGTGTCGAAATAAGTACTACATCTACGCTGTCTGAAACTACACTTCACTCACACTCTGTTTACTAATCGCTAACGTTACTTTTAGCTCACGTGTCTGTGGGAGGAAATGATTCTCAAGGTTATCATAACGTAAGCGCCGAGGAAAAGAGAGCTTGAATTTATTGCTTGTTAATAGAGCGATGAAATTGCATTATTTTCGTCAAGTTAAAATTTTGAATATCATTTTGTAGAACAATACAATTAATCGTGTTTTAAGACTTCATGTTCATACATTTGGATTTCTTCCTTTTCATATCTTGAATCATGATCTAAGATTTGTTACGCATTTGAGCTCGCTCAATCTATTCTCTAAGAATTTCACATTCTTGATATTTATTTATTAATTTTAGTGAAAGATAAATCTTGTCTTTTAAATCGAAGATGATTTTTTTTTTTACTTTGCAGAAACTTACCAGAAAATTGAAAAGAAATTTAAGATTGAGTTCACATCAATGGAATTAATCCACGAAGAATAAATATCTTCCTAATACATTTTATTGATTCCCTTTTCCACTGACAAATTAAAGGGATTAAAACACACATTTGTGAATATTAATATTTTTTAATATCGAATGTTAACAGTAAAGGAAGTTACACATTCTATGGCACATTCCTTGAGACAATGATGCAGGCAGTTTGGTTGGTTTTATTAACGGCGCACTGGAAGCAACACGAGAGCGATTAGCGACGACCCTCGTAATTTTGAACCCCAGTCAAGTGACGAGGACGACACCTGAACTGGCATCCCATCTCCTAACTTCCACACCAACGAGAGGACTTTGAGCCGCGGCAGATTTAATGTGCATCAGCACCGGCTACACGGCGGGTCTTTAGTGGAACAGGACTCGAACCAGGACTTGAGGAAAACCACCGGCTACGTGTCCGCAACCATGACCACTACGTTACAGCGGCAATGATGCAGGCAAAATAATTTTCTTTTATCTCCCCCCTTCTCTCCCTCCCGTATCGATTTCCGTTCGGAAATCAATGTTGTTACCCGTGGTTTTCCAAACTTTGTGGGTCAGAACCCACTTTTTCAAGCATTTATTCGATGCCCCCCTCGTAGTCGCGGTAGCCTTGTGGTCATGGTAGTGGACTCACTAGTTGCGGTTTTCGTCGAGTTGTGGGTTCGAGACCCGCCGTGTAACCAGGGCTGATGCACGTTAACTCTGTTGAGGCTCAAAGTCCTCCTGTTGGCGTGGTGTGGTAGTTTAGAGAGGGAGATGCAGCTCAGGTGTCGTCCTCATCACTTGACTGAAGATCAAAATTACGGGGACAAAATTACGCCCAAAGCCCTCATCATGTTTCTAGTGCGACGTTGATAAAACCAACCAAGTAGTCGATGACTCTCTCTTAAATGTAGTGTATTATGTACTGAGAAAAACATATATTAGCAGCAGCGGACTCGTGGCGGGCAGTATTCGTCGAGTCGTAGGTACGAGCCTTGATGCCACTAAAAGACTAGCCGGGGCTGATGCATGTTAAATCTGTCGGGGCCGAAGTCCATCTGTTGGCGTGGTGTGGAAGTTAGAATAGGGATGCCAACTCAGGTGTCGTCCTCGTCACTTGATCGAGGTTCAAAATTATGAGGTCCGTCACCATTAAATGGACCGTGTTGCTCCTAGTGTGACGTTAATAAAACCTAACGAAACATATACTATACATATATGGACATATCTTTAAAATTAATCTCTATTAAAATATTAATATAGTAATGTTATTGCTCGAAGTTTGATCTCAATAAATCTATTTCTTTGAAAATGAATATAATATAAGTGAGAGGACTTAGCTTAGTGTAATGACATCAGTTTTTCGATATTCGGTGTCATATTTGTCAACACCATTCTAAAAGCGCCGCATTCCACAGCTGGTTTCTTTTCTTTGTTGGTAAACAGTTGACTCCACTAAATCATCTTTCGGCTAAATATGAAGAGAATGCAATGAAACATTTCTTCGAGTCAACCTATAAACTCAGAGATAAAACTGGAATTTGACTTTAAAGTCAAAAATCTGGGTATATATCCATCTTTTAATTTCAATTTTAATGCTACATTGGTCGAGAATTCTATCAATTCCTCCTTGTAGTGATAATTCTGGTGTTTTCAGGTTTGGGAAGGGCTCTAGAATCCGTTCTGGAATGATCATGTTAAGAATATCCCAAAAAAATCTATTTGTAAAATCTTATTTAAGTGTTTCCAGAAGTGCTGGCAAAATATCAGAAGGTCTTCATCATTTGTTTCTACAGAGGAAGGCTTTCGAAACTGATAGAAATTGACTTCGACTCAAATTTTTTTTGTACAAGTTTTGACACGCAAAAATATTCTTTTTTTTCGCTCTTTCTATTGTATTTTATTCCATAGAATCAAAAGTAATGATTTAACTTTGAGAAGAAATGTGAGAAATGTCCATATGTTCCATCACGCATGGAATTCCTGGTGGTGTGTCGACGGGAGCCTTATGATCTTGTCATGATCTGTGCAAACTTGTGAATAAAAACTTCGTGTTGATTGAGCCGAAGCACATACACTGTAGTACACAGAGCACCACACGGTGCATGTCTACGACTTGTTCATGTACTAGTGTAAAAAGTATCGGGAACTAAGCTGTAATGTATACCAATATGTACTTTTAATACGAACTTATCCTGCTTCAAAGATATTTATAATTATTTGCATCCGAATTTGAAATATGCATCCGATACGAGAGATCTTCTCTCTAGAATGCTTTTCTCACACGAGGGTGTTATGAAAGCAACATCTTACGCACTAACTTAAAACAAAACACCCTCTGTAGGTGGATAGTAACTGCTGGTAATTTCAAAAATGTAACTTTCTAGAGTCAATTCTTTATGATTTTTTTTATTTCACTTACTTTAATTTAGGAATGGAGCTTTTAGAAATCAATTTCTTTTCATTTTCAATTTTTTAAAATTTCCTTTGTCGATAGCATTCGTATTTAATATAAAAAATAAAAGAGATTTAATTTTTAAGCAATTTAAATTTACAAAAAAGTATTTAAGGACATTAGAGGAAATTGGAGAATATGACATTTAAGGTTCCTTGTTTTTGTGATATATATATATATATATATATATATATTTCAAATTATTAGTAGAGCTTAGATTTTGTGTGTGGTTAATAATGATATCATAATCATTCTGTAGGACAGTAAAAATATTTTTTTTGTCAAAAAGTGTTTTTTTTTTCATTCATATTTGAATATGGACACGAAGTTTGAGAAATATTTGGATTTAGGTACCATTTTACAGAAAGCTATTATACAATATGGCTCCAAATTTTTTATGTTTCTATATAAAGTACTGATGCATATAGTGAACCTAAAATATTTTTTTCTCTAAGTAATGTTCAATTTTTAAGAAATAATTTTTTACAGGAAAATAGGAAAAAAATTAAAATTTCAAAATTTACACGAAGTTCTGTAACAATTTCAAAGAAAACATATTGTAATATCATTAAAAAAGTAGGTTCACTATATTTTGTGTATTATTTTCTTTATGATGAATAAAATATTTTTCATATTTATGGAATATTATTTTTAAAAATGGTACCTAAAGGCAAATGTATCTGAAAAATCATATCCACATTCAGCTCAAAGGCAAAGAGAAACCTTTTGACCAAACAGATACTCTTACAGTTCAATAAAATGATTAAAATATCATTATTAATCACACAAGAAATTCCAGAGCTGCACGGATAATCTTTAAAACATAAATGTCTCAGAAAGAAAGATTCTTAAATTCGACATTTCATTTTGCCAATGATGTCCTGGTAACCTTAATATTAGTAAAATATTAATAAAATAAAAGCAATTTTGATTAATTTATAGAATCTATTATTTATTGTAATTTTTAATTAGTTTTGTGTTTTGAAATTGTCAAGGTTTAAATTCGTAACGACCAATTGCTAAAAACCATGAAAAATTGTGAAAAAAAAAAAAAACCCCTGAAGATTTATAACCTTAAACAGAAGAAAAATATCAGAGAGGAAGAAAAGTTTTTACGAATTTATTTGATTTTTTAAATTCGGAAGAACGTCTTGAGTTTAGTTTTTTATTAACGTTGCACTAGAAGCAACACAAAGGCTATTGGCGACGGACCTCGTAATTTTGAACCTCGATCAAGTGACGAGGGCGACACTTGAGCTGGAACCCCCTCCTAACTTAAACACCATGCCAACGGGAGGACTTTGGACCCCGACAGAAGTAACGTGCATCAGCCCCGGCTACACGGTGGGTATTTAGTGGCCAAGGATCGAATCCACGACTGAACGAAAACCGCCGGCCACGAATTCGAAGCCATGACCACAAGGCAACAGAGGCCAGTTTAGAAACAGGGAACGGACCTGAATCGCTTTTCTTATTTAACTGTAAAAATACTGCGTATCAAGAAAATTTACTCAAATAATTTATTTTTCGAACTACCAGCAATAAATCAGTTTTTGTATCAACAGATATATTTCCAGGAGATGAAAGAGGTCCAGTTGTTTCATGGCTACCTTATTGGAAGCTTACATTTTTGGATACGAAATGAATGAGATAAAATTGAATGTTTGTTTTTATTCGAGTTACTGCAGTAGCTGAATATAGTCCTCAAGTTACTAAAGACCCGTTGGGTATTGGGGCTAATTCATGTTAAATCTGTATGTGCTCAAGTTATTGTGGTTATTTATTAAAGCACCGAGAAACAATACAAGGGCTATCTATTGGCGGTGAACTTAGCCATTTCGAACCTCGGTCAAGTAACGAGGATGACATCTGAGCTGGTATCTCCCTTTCCAAATTTCCCCACCCCACCCACGGGAGGACTTGGGACCTCTACCAAATTAACAAGCATCAGCTGTATGTGTTCAAAGTTCTCACGTTGAAGAGGCGTGGTGTGGAAATCAGGATAGTGATTTGCCAGTACAGGTATCGTCTTCATTTCATGACTGCAGTTCAGAATTACGAAGCCGTTGCCAAGATCTAAGTGTTGCTTCTTAGTGAAACATGAATAATCAGTAATTTCAGGGAAAAAACATTAAGTTGGATGCAATTCTATTTCTTCCTGGAAAACCTTGTAAATCAACCTATTTAATAAGTTATGAAGAGTTTTGGATGGACAAAAATTATCATTATTTTGCAAGGGGGAGGAGGGATTTATGATTATACTTGTTTCACAACATTGCTCATTTACATCGGAGTGATCAGAAATGGGTCTTTCAAACAAAACTATCGTGAGAGTTCGTCTCGTCTGAATATTCCCATGCCGCTGTTTTATTTATAAAAATAACAAGGGCATAATTTGGGGGCAGTAGTTCTTTTTTTTTTTTTCCGGCAATCATTTTCTTAGGTTTGCATGGATTAAACGCAGTTTATATATTGAGTTTGCTTCCTGGTGTGGAGTGCGAGATATTTGTGCAACTTGATTTATCTTTATGTCGTTCCCTTACCTTATAGAAGTTCGACTGATGTAATCTAGGAAGTAAATCTGGTATGTGTATTTGTGCTGTACTAGTATTAGTATACCGAATGATGCCGTAATAAATACGAAACTGACAGAACAGATCCTACATTTCCTTACATTTTGAGGAGTGAAAGTTGTAAGGAAAGTGAGATGCCAGTTAGGTGTCATCTTTGTCCTGTGACCATGGCCAGAAATATGATTGATAGTTGATCCTTTACAAACGTTGCACTAAGAAATAACTCGAGAGCTATTGCCAACGGACCTCATGATTTTGATCCTCGGTCAAGTGACGAGGATGGCACCTGAGCTGACACCTCTCTCTCGAAACTTAAACATCACACAAACGAGAGTACTTGGAACCTCAACAGATTTGAGATACATCAGATTCGCTTCACGGCGGGTATTTAGTAACATCAGGACTCAAATCAACGACTTGCAGGAAACAACATCGGTCACGAGCTTGTGCCCATGATCAGTCGGCTTTCACGAGCACCGAGAATAATGAGGCCTGTCACCAATATGGTCACATAACGTCTTTCATTCAAAGCAATCAACTAATCAATCTGTTTTCCACCGTGTAGTGTAGCGCATGTGTCTTATTCCAAGCATAACAAATTTCGCAGAACAGTTTCATGAAATACAACAAAATACAAAATGAAATACTTGTGCTATCTATTGTTATTTTTAAGTGCTGCAGACAGTTCAGTATTGAAGAATCAAAGAAAAAGAGTGAGTAAATTCCTCCCCTTAACTCTTTAATAAATTAGCATTACTAGATTTGTTATATATGTCTTGGATGGAAGCATTGGAAATATTTTGTAAGCGGGTGGTCTGTTCTCTTAAAAGAGCTAGAATACATTTTAAATGCAGTCCTTGTCGAATTTATAGGAATAATAGCGTATGCATTTTTTTTAAAGTTGCCACTTAAAATTTTAAAAGTTGAGTGTAAGCAATTTGTTTCAAAATAACTTTAAATTCGTTTATTTACAATAGTTAACGAATGATCATTGTTTATGGTAGTTGAATCTTTTAGTGAATTGATTGTATTAGAATCATGTGCGATTGATGATTATCGTAAAATTTAGCTACAATTTGTAAAAAATCCGATTTGTATTCTATAACCCTAACCATTATGCATACAATCGAATATTTCTCACAGGCATCCATTACGTGCGCAAAAAGTGAAGAAGGATCTCTGTAAAACCTTTTTACGAATGCAGAGGAATTGTATGTTTTGTATGGGAAAAAAGATCGAAAAGGGAAGGTGATACATTAATTGAAGGAACACTAAAAAACTTCACTTTCTATTAAATATTTAGAATTATTTCTGTTATGATTGCATAATACAATTGATGAAATTATTAAATAAGTTTAAATTTCCAAGATTATGTCCATAAACTACTTTATTGTTAAATGAATTTGGAAACAGATAAGTATACGATCTCGTATGTATACGTAATCTTTTACTTTTCGGTTAACAATGGTTATTTCTTTTTATGTTTATTGTTAAACAATCATATGTGTGTGTGTTTATCGTTCATTAATTAAAGATAAAATTATATTGACGTATAGATAGTAAAAATAGAAATTACAGTTTTTAATTTTTGGATAACCGAAAACATTCGTCCACTTTCTTTTATTGTAAGCTATTTCGATTTGGTAAAAAAGCTTGATCTTTAGTAGAAAAATTAAAAGAAAAATCAATATACAGACATTGAAAACTGCAAAATATGAACCCTTTATAATTACAAACAATCGTATAGAAAAATGTATTACGTTATGGATTCAAGTGATGCAAAATATTGTTTTAAAAATTGAATTTTTAAACAAAAATAATTATGTAATATTGAGGTATTTAAGATAGAAATAAATCTCGATGTACGAGTATGTGTTGTTTTGTTAAATAAACATTTTCAAAAACACGTATATTGGGTAACTTGAACTGTAATTTATTATAACAATCAAATCAAAGAATCTTTGTTCAAATTGCGAACGTTTCAAATTTCGTAAGCTATGAGATTATTCTATCTTATGAACGATACTCCAATGAAATAATATGCATTTTATCGTAAATACTAAATTCTGGCATACGTAAAATGGTTGGTAATATTATTTATGACAAGGCTATCTTTTAAAACAATTCTTCAAGAATTTGAATAACCTTAAAATTACTGATTCATAATTTTTGAAACAATCTGAATATTTCATTTTGTTATTATTTTGTAAAGCCCTTTGTAAATAGTGATAAGGACTGATGATGCTGATTTGTTTACGAACGTTTATGTATCCAATTTGTAATAAACAAAATGCATTTCTACAAACATGTTTCATTTCACGAAATGCGAAAACCCCAATTTGCATGTCCTTTATCGCGAGTGATTGAAATATTTATTGTCACGAATGAATCGGGAATTTTTTAAAAAGTATTTGCTTTTGTGATTCCTTTGAGAGAGTAGCAAATCTCAAGGTCGAATATAAATTATCTAAAAATTAAAATTCATACATACTGCGAAACTACACGAAACTGAAATTCATAGTATTATGTTTAGCCAGATTTTTTTCTTCAATGGAATACCTTTCAAATATTTTTTATTATAACATAACCATTTTGAATGAATTTATCTACTATGAAATAAAGTGTTTAAATCTATATCATATTTCAAATTCTTTGTAGTGCTGAGCTTCGCTTTCCAAATTAGTTTATATTACATCGCTTGCATTTTATACGAACACAATAAGTCACTATTTTATCAAAAATGTTTACCACTCAAAACAAAGTTTGTTACCCATCCCTCCCCATATCAAATTATTACAAAGTGGCATACTAAGAAATTAATTTGTTGGGGGAGGGTGCACATCATCATTTCTATGAAAGAAGCAATTTTAGTTTAGAATTACCATTTGCTAAAAACTAAAGAATATGTTGATACTAATCTTATTTCAACTGTTTGAAACTGTTCAAGTATTGATATAATTTTATCAAGTTATAAAAATTACATCAATCCCTTTTTACCAAAAGCGATGGAATCCAACATCACTGAAAATTTGATAACCATTTGGTAATCGAAAAATGATCTCAATTCTAAAAATGGTTAAAAAGGTGTTAGTATAATGAAATGAAAAATCTTACTCATATTTGTTTTTACGAAGTTATATTACTTTTTCATTTTTGTAAAATATTTAAGACTTGCAGGTAGATTTTGGGAAAATATCAGCGTTGCTCTCTTGTAAAGCTTCTATAGCAGTTAATCTAACTAGTTGTGCCAATTTCTCTTTATCTACACCAGTGGTCCCCAAACTATTTCGGTCGTGGAACCCCAAAATTTGTTGGCAATGATCGTGGAACCCTGAATATTTTTTTAATTAACGACTTTTTATTATTAATATCTTGTATTAAATGAAACAAGTATTATTTTGGTATTTCAGATTTTATTGAATTAAGCAAAACTATAAAAAAAAAAAAAAAAAAAAATCCATCATAGAAATAATTAATAAAAATACAAAATATAAACTAAAAACCACCATTCTTAAATACCATTCTTATTTTTTTTAATCAAATAAAATTTGTCTCGCGGAACCCACTTTGGGAACCACTGATCTACACATATTGGTATTTATGCTGTCACAATACTAATACTGTAATTTGACAGATCCAAATAATATGTTTCTTTCAGTATTTCTAATTTATTTTCATCTGCAGAGATACGAGATCACACTCCGGTATGATTGAAATAATTGATGGAATCATAACTGAATTGTGTTTTGGGAATCTTTAAGTTGTAAAATTATAGCATATCCAAAAACCGATTAAAAATCATTACCCTAAAGTAAAATTCCGATGATTCTTCTGAAATAAAAGTTCTCATTTTTAAGATTTGGAACATTTATAATAAACCCGTGCGGTGACCGGGTGTGAGTCCCACTGTAGCTCATGCAAGTCGTAAGAGGTGATTAAAATGGGTATCCAAGGGCTCGAGCCGGGGATTCTGCCTCTGGGATTATATCATGGGACCTTTTGGTAGGGGCGGTCATCATGACCCCGAGGCACCTTAGTGATCTTTTTCTTTCCTCTGGGAATTACTGTCTTTTGTTAATACGGGTGACACGCCGAGGGATATCCTAGCGATCCTTCTCAATTTTCGATCTTCCTTCTTAGCAAACTTTGTTTTTTCTCCATTTTTTTTCTTCAAACGCTTAGACCACAATTACATCTTGTTTGGCGCAGCATAGCCACATCTGGCTCTTGCGTCATTAAACGTCACTTTCACTGACTCGCACTGAGTAGTATAACAAAAGGAAATTATCTTAGAATATTTAAATTTCGTAAAAAATCTTGGGGTGCAAATGTCCCTTTGAAACTCCTCCCTCCGGGCATGCCACTGTTACACAAGTTATATAAACCCAATTAGATTTAAAGCAATATTCAAGATCTTGCAAAACAGAATGCTTTTAGCATTTTTTAACGTTACAAAAAAATTAAACTCAGAGGTTATTAAATTATGATCAACATTTTTAAATATGTATAAATAGTCGAATATCTTGTTGCTATGTTGTGTCGCACGCAATTTTTAGCATTTGTTACTTTTTCAATGTGAAACATGCCTTGATAAATTAGCATTGTGTAATTCAATGAAAAGTACGGAATGTAATATATTTAAAATTATATTAAAAATAGCCTCATTTGATTCCGTAAAGGATGTTGGGGAACATCTGAATGATTATTAGAAATATTATAGATGTATGTAGAACTGTTATTAAAAATGTACTATTCGAATATTGATCGTACAGAGCATGCTACAGTTGGTATCTTTACATACTCTTAAATGTTTGTTCAAATACTATCTAAAGTTTTACATCGGTATGGCAATGTTTTATTTCTCAAAAGAACAGAATATAGATATTGTTGATTATATTTTTGTTATTATCTATTATAGTTGAGATAGTGGCCACGCTAGCCTAGTGGTCATGGTCGAAGATTTCCAACCGGCGATGTTTTCGTCGCGTTGCGGGTTCGAGTCTGATTCCACAGAAGGCCGCCATGTAGCGGTGCTGATGCGCATTGATCCTAAGTTCTCCCTTTGGCGTGGTGTGGAAGTTGGATGAGAGAACTAATGTCATCTTCGTCACTAGATCAAGGTTTAAAATTACGAGGTTCGTCGCCAAAAAGCCCTTGTGTTCCTTCCAGTGTGACGTTAATAAAACCAACCAAACTGACCATGGAGCTTACTGTCTTTGGTAAACATGGGAGATGCGCCCTCTGGTGGTACCCTTGTGATCCTTCTCTATTTTCGAATCTCCTTGTCAACTTATTTTCCTTTATTTTCCCTTCAAACTTGTGTCTAGATCACAGTTACATATGGTTTGCTGTAGAATAACTAGATTTGGCTCTTGCACCACAGACCGACTCTTGTTCGCCCTCCTATTGACACCTACTGAGAATAGAAATGGAAAATAATTTAAAAGCTTTCATTTTAGCATCATTTACAAGGTTTTTTTTATAACTATATTATTCTCCTCATAAATCATTATTTTAATACTAATCCGGTCCAGCGTTGTTTTTACACATTTTTATTAATTGACCAATGCCATTTTAATGAATTTTATTTTCTGCGTAATGTATCATTTTTTATTAACTATTTTAGCTCAAAAGCTTTTTTGGTTATGATAGTGCTATTTTTTTATTATATAAATCTAGACTAATTTTTTATGAGATGCTTTTCTTTACCATGCATTTCGCATAATCATCCTTTGAGAATTCAGGGCCAAAAAATTCCGAACACCAATAAAAATAATAGATTGCGTAACTGCTGTGCAAAGCTCATATAAAATGAAAAGAATCTGAAGTCGCATGCTGCGGAAATTTATACAACTAAAGCATCAATTAAGACATTGTGCTTTTCAGTTGATCAAGGCTCAACTTTACGAGAACCAACGCCAATAACCTGTTGCATAGCTTTAACGCTACTTTGATTAAAATGGACCAAAAACGAACGTTTAAAAATGTGATTATATATTAAGGTGTATTATAAGATCTGAAATTTACAACTTAGACGAATATTAAGGGTGGTAATGAACTGAATCAGAATCTACTTTTTTTTAATCTTAATATTCCAAACTTTCGTTTCATTTGCTATTTTAAATGAAGAAATTTCAAATATAAAAATAATAAAGAAACTTGCAAGGTGAGAATTTTAATTGTAGAAATATTTATGCTGTCTTCAATTTTGCTGGATGTGAGAGTTTTTGATGTTTGATACACATTTGTACACTTTTAATAAAATATTTAAGTTCATTTTACAAATGCCGACTCAAAATCGGAATCACATTTTTGTCATACAAGACAAATGAAAAAGTGTACGTTGCCAACAGATGTTGGAAAGTATACTGCATTTCTTATTTTATGTTGAAATATTAATTAATTCTCTATAGATATTTAGCATTACAATTATATGTTCCAATTTATTTTTATCTTAATTTTAGTCCTTTTTTTTGTTTTTGGGTAAAAAAAATTTAATTTTTACCATGCTGGTTTTTATTTGAACATGTTCCAGAATTACATAGAAATGGAAAAAATATTTATAAAACTCGTTAAATATTTAATGCAGAAAAATTATTATTTCATTCATTAATTTTTCCTAAAGTAAATGGATACTTAACAGAAGTTTGCGGATGCAAAAAATGAAACAAAGTGCATGAAAATAATCGAATTGAGATAGTTGATCGTTTTATTAAATGACACTTTTTACAAGTATTTCAAAAAGGCATGAGAACGAATCAGATTTGTATTAAGGATTTGCAAGATTTAGGATTCATTTTATTTTTAATAGTCAACTTTCTACCAAAGATGTAGGCCATATTATTAAAAATATCTGCAGCATTAAAATTTAAAACGAAGTGGACAAACTTCTTTTTTCCGCTGCGAGATCATTCTGATCTTGAACGTGATTTCAGGAGCAGACACCGAACAGACATAGGAAATGAGTATTTTGATAAAATTAATAGCTATTTAGCTTACACATGTTTCTTTCGGGCGTTTTGCATTAAGACTCAGTCAGATAAAAGTCAAATTTAATATCACTCTGTTCAATAGAAATATATATTTACTCATACAAAGATGCTGCCAAATTTATATTGGCATTCACATATTTTCACCATTTGACCTTTTAGTTCAATTGACGTAATTATAAGTGTATCAAATGACGCTAGACAACTCTTAATGTAAATTAGTTTTATTTCAAGTTAATATTTATTTTTAATATTGGATGCGAATTTAGATGAAATATTTTTGAGACTTTTCAAAAATTTGTAGAATTAGAGTGTGTAGTAGTATTATAGAGTGTGTAGTAGTATTATAGAGTGTGTAGTAGCATTATAGAGTGTGTAGTAGCATTATAG
>BMAW01111254.1:52022-81269 GCA_019974015.1 Nephila pilipes
AGCATTATAGAGTGTGTAGTAGCATTATAGAGTGTGTAGTAGCATTACAGAGTGCCAAAGAATTATAGAATTACCTCATCGAGAGACCTCAATCAAACAATTCTATTGGTTCTAAATTCCAACTTCCCATCAGGATCCTACTTCTAGAATTATCAATTAATAATCTTTCCTTATGAGGAATCGTGCATTTTCACAGAATATTCTCATTTTATCAATCTGCAACAGATGTGGATATGATGATTGGATTATGCAAATTTTTCTCCCTTAACTCACGAGGCACCCATCTGGAATATTTACAGACTTATTCTTCTAATGACGGAAATTATATTGCACAATAACTATTATTAAATGTATGAAAATGTATTATTTTCTTTCATTCCACAAACGAACAGAATTTTCCGGTTGACTTAATATTTATCTATCGTTCCTTTAAAATAAATTGTAAGTTTCCAACCCCAGAGTTCACCATATAACTTCAAACCATTTCATTTCCTCCCTGTATCTAACAGTAAGTCGTAATTTTTGGGTGTGCAATGCTTAGTCTTAATTTGCCATCCAATCAATGCTCCTCTGCGGGATTCAGTACCACGAAATACAGGAGAGATCCGTTTCTCCTCTCGTGGTGGGTCTACTGTCTCGGATAAGGTCGGAAGCTCTCCCGGAGTGCCTTAGCGGTGTTTCTTATTTATCGACCTACCTCCTTAAAACCACTTTGTCTTTTCCCCTTCCCAATACATTTGTAACAATCGATTGCACATTGCATTAATTTACTGCCGCCGTAAATTAACAGGTGTTTGGCAAAGCTTGGCTTGATACTCTTTCGCCAAGGAAGAGGCCGCAGTAGCCTAGTGGTCATGGCATCGGATTCGTGGCCGGCGGTTTTCGTTAAGTCGCGGGTTCGATCCTTGGCCGCCAAAGACCCGCCGTGTGGCCGGGACTGTCGGGGCCCAAAGTCCTCCCGTTAGCGTGATGTGGATGTTAGGAGAGGGGGTGCCAGCTCAGGTGTCGTCCTCGTCACTTGACTGTGGTTCAAAATTACGAGGTCCGTCGCCAATAGCCCTCTTGTTGCTTCTAATGCGACATTAATAATAATAATAAAAACATTGGTGACCAGTGGGAGTGAAGCAGGGGAGAAAGGTGATGAACCGCTGAGAGAGCAGGATCCGTTGGTATCTGGCTGGGGTGAGTGGAGGGTAGAAGTTTTACTGCTGAGTAGGAGGCCGAATTTTGCGTGAAAGTTGTACGTAGAGATAGTCTGAGAGAGGCTATTTCTATTGGCTGGTGTGTGCAGTTCTGATGGCTGCCCTAGAGTTAAGTTATCGTAAGTGGGAGGAGCTAACCCGGTTTTGAGAAGGAATCAGTGAGAAAATTAAAAATTTCAATTATTTATATGCAATAAAGAAATAAATATTAAAAAGAGAACTTTGGGGCGGTTCATAGGAGTCGAGGAGTATCTGCCTTGGGTCTTTTAGTTTAAGGCTTATATTTCTAAATTTTGCTCGCTAAGATTGTGGTTATTTCGGAGGGAGTTAAAGAAAATTTTTGCAACATCTTGGATATGCTTTCGAAAAGTTCTGATTCCGAGCGCTTTGCGGATTTATGAGTTTCTCACGAACCACCTGGATTTAGTAATCATTCTAAGAGTTGAATTTTGAGCTGAATTAAGTATTTTAATGTCACTTTTATAAGAAAATCCCCGAACCGGTCAAGCGTACATTATCACTGGTCGCATAACAGAGGTATCGAGAAGCTTTTTGTTATCTGTTGACATTTTAGAATTCCGTCCTATTAAAGGAAAGAGTTTTCTGATGAGTCGAAGGAATTTTTCTCACGTATGGATGATGTGTTGTCTAAATGTTAATATGTCTTTTATCTAAATATTTTGTGGACTCAGACCAAGGAATTTTGGTACCGTAGAGAGTGGGTGGTGGAGGAAGTAATTCTTCCTGGAGAATATTATAGATGCAGATTTTTCTACGTTAGTTTTGATTTTCCATGTATTGAAGTATTCTTCTAGGATATTCTTGTGGAGGTTTAGGGTTTTTGAGAGTGTTTTGGTAGTCATCCATCAGCAGTGTCATCCACATATAAATTAATGTTTGTGGGAAAGTAATTTATAATAGCAACCGCTTTTATATTCGGCAAAAAGGGGAAGTCCCGAAATTCTGCTGAGGCTTGGGATGCCAGCGCCTAACGGGCGACTTCACAAAGGGAAAGAAGCGTTTTTTTAAAAAAAAAAACCGTATGAAAGTTTGTTGGTAAACCTGATTTGGTGTTAAAAGTAGAGTGTCGTTTTTTATGTTTAAAAAGAAGAGGTGATAACGTGGGTTAAACTCGCACATACATGTGTAAACTTTTTTTAAAAAAATATTCAATACCTTTTTGGCATCTCTTAAAGGTTAAGTAATATTTAAATGAATACAAAAAACTAAAATTTAAAAATATTATATTTTTTTCGTATGACATTATTTACTAAGCGTTTAAGTGTTTTATTTTGTCTTCGTTTTAATTTGATTAAAATTTTTTAAAATGGCTTTGTGTGTGATAGAAGCTAAAGGTTTTAATTTTTATATGGATAAAGAATTATTCACATATGTAACTTTCGTCCCGTTTAAATAATTAAATTGCATGAATAGATAATGTTACGAATTTAATTTAAGAGTTTTAGTCAGGTCCTTCCAGAAAAACATATGGCGTAATGCTGTTTACTAACAACAAATATTTCTTTTTACCCAGGAAATTGATTTATCAAACAAGAATGACACTTCAGTCCCTGAGAATAGTAATACGAGCTGCAATAGTAAGTTTATCAAATTGTTATTTCATTTCGTTCTATATCAAATAATTTCTTTGTCTGAATAAAATGATACGTACTAATTTTTGTCAACAATCCCAGGGTTGCATGTCGACCAAGAACGCTGTGTAAATTTTCAAATTTAATATTTATAGCTATACTATTTAATTCTACATCAAGGGATAGAGAATATGGATCTTTATTTGTTTTATTTTTATTACAAATTTTGTTGTTAGATGAGACTTAGCAGCCAAACTACTTATCATAATTTGAGCAATCTTTTTTATTTGAAAGATTTGTCTGAGTTCGATGCACATCATACATTTAATAAAATTTAAAGAATTAAGTAATTTAATCTTATATAAATCATTTAAACTGATATCTTTACTCAAATGTTAAAACATATAACGTATCTATAACATTGTTCTTTGCTGTGTAAAATTTTCGAATATCTCGAGTGATTAGTTAAGAGTTGGAACATTTTTATTCACCCATCTTTGAAATGCAAGAAAGAAAAATACCAATATTATTTCCAATTTTTTATCTAAAGTAATTAAATCATAAAAAAAAAAAAAAAAAAAAAAAAAGAAATGCATAGATTTGAAATGATATTGTACATACGATTGTATATGAATTTTTGTTTACATTCTTTATCGTATATTTTTATAGTTTGCTAGAAAATAAAAGGCACGTTAGAATCAATGCAATAAGTGAATTCCACATATTTATAATTTCTTTATGCTGATCAGTTAACTAGTGTAAATAACCGATGGTTATGGTGGCCGAGGTCATGGTTTAGTTTTTTTTTCATTCCATTCGTGGTTTCGAGTCCTGATTCTACTACTAAAGACTGTCACGTAGCGGGGCTGATGCATGTTTAATCTGCAGAGGTTCCAAATTCTCGCATTTGTAAGTTGCGAAAGTTTGGAGAGTAAGGTGGCAGCTCAGGTGTCATCAGAGTCATTTGAGTGTTTCAATATTACGAGGTCTGTTGCCAATTGCTCTCGTGCTACTAATAAGTAAGATGTTTATAAACTATGAATGAAAATTCCATGTGTCACTGTGACTTTTTTGTATAACATAGAACAAAAAAAATGGCAAAAATTTCAAAAAAATTACTTAAAATTTGTTAGTTTAAGAGTAGCTTAATGTATGAGATAAAAATTTTTGGTGTAAAGAAAATCATTTCAAAAGAATTTCGAAACATTAGTTTACAACTGTGCAGCCACTCATAAGACAAGATTAATATCTAGATGGATTTAGAATAATGTTTTGTTTTCAAAATAATTCAACAATTTTGCCTAAAATTCCGAAAATTCATTTTTAGGCGTACTTTAAAATTCAACAAAATGTAAACAGCTAACATTATACATATTCCGAGAATATTGTGAAAAGATTTTGCGCTCTTGTTACTTTTTTAAATGTTCATTTCGAAAGAGACAGTACGGAAGTTTAAAATAGCAACACTGAAATCACTTTTTCTAGGTCATTGACATTCTCGCATTTCTCCTCCGCTGCCAATTTTTTTCAAACATCGAATTCTGTTTCTATTATTCTTGTTGCCACCAAGAGGAAAAGTATTTCGAAATAGTTACCCTGTTTCTAAACTATGGAATGTATTTAAAAATTGAATTTTTTGTAGCCAATGTCGAAATCAATCAATACGTGAATTTTCAAATTCTATTTTTATATTATTTTTTCCAGTTGATTGCGAAAACACTTTAAATGCTAGCGAAGGATTGATTCAGATTCCAGGTAACTCTGTTATTCATCAGTACGAATTGACTTACAAATTGAAAATTGAAGTTCCAAAGGGTCACAGCATCGATTTGACATTTTCTAAACTGAGTCAGGAGTCAAATGATACATCCAGTTGCAAAAGTTGCAAGCCATCCATTGAAATTGTTTACTACGATTCCTCAGGTGAGGTGAGTTCTTAATATCTTCGATGATTCATTTTAAACTCTTTTATTCCTCGAAAATAGTTTATGCTTAGACACTTTAAGCTTACATATTCTATTGGACCCGTCTGGTGACTGGGAATGACAGAATAGTCCCACTGTAGCTCATGCATGTCGTAAAAGGCGACTAAAATGGGTACCCAGCGTCTGGGGGTATAGCCGGGCTCCCTGCCCCTCGGGATTATATCAGGGGACCTCAGGGACTTGCCTTCAGGTAAGTACGGGCATTATGACCCCGAGGCACCTAAGTGATCTTATCCTTTCCCATGGGGTTTACTGTCTTTGGTAAACATGGGTGACGCACTCCCGGAATACCCTAGCGATCCTTCTCTATTTTCGACCCTCCTTCTTGTCAACCAATTTTTATCTTTTTTTCAACTTCACGTCTAGACCACAGTTTAATCTTGTTTGGCGCAGCATAGTCATATCTGGCTCTTGCGCCAATAAACTTTACACTCACTCACTCACTCACTCACTCACTCACTCACTCACTCACTCACTCACTCACATATTCTATTGAGCAAAGAGTAAGAACATTAAAATTTATACATTTTGCATTTAATACTTTCTATGGATAAGAGCTCAAGTATGATACACTTAATGATGATGGGCTTATGGTTGAAAGTCTCGTCGCTAGCCACATTAAAGAAGAATCAAGAGATCGCGCACGAATTCTGATTCCGCCAAGTTCGGCGATGAAACTCCCGAATTATCTTCCTATCCAGGCCTATGCACCGTGCATCATATTTATGGATTGTCCGGAGTTTATTAATCACCATTTATGTATAGTTTTTATTTAGTTTATCCTGTTTCAAATCATCTTCGAAACTGATGAACAAAAATCAAAAATGCTTTTTTTTAAAACAGGTGCCTAAAAAATGTTTAACAGAGATGTTTAAAAAGATGTTTGAAACAGATGAACTAAAATAAGTGTAACAGTAATGAGAAAACCTACGAACTGAATAACACCGAAAAAAATGAGTTTTTTAAACATGAGCTTTCGTTCAAACTTCACACTTTGCGTAGCATAATTTTTTTATCCTTAAATTTTAAGTAATATTCGCCTGTCATAACACATCCATTTTCAGTAACATTCGCCTGTCTTGAAGATGGGGAGCAATGTTACGAACATGAGAAGATGCTTCTCTTATAAAGGAAAAGATGGATTTTCAGATATGTCACCAGTTAAAAAAAAAAGTTTAAGCAATGACCTTTTTGCCTTGGCGACCATTGGGGACTTTGGGAGAAACTTGGCGTAAAATGTAATTCCTTAAATAATTAGTATTAATCAATTAAGTTTTATTAATTATAACTATAATATCGTATTGTCATCTAAAAAAATCGTGTATAGAACATTTCAGCTTAATTGGGCGTTTTAAAATGTGAATAAAAAACTTTTAAAGTTTTGACCCAGACATAGTTACAATGTGAGTAGAAGAAAACCCATTAAAAAGTGTAACGATAAGTAAATGAATTGAATATATCTGAAGATGAAGGAAAAGCCAAACCACTTCTCCTTTTATTTAAAGATTAAAATTGGTATTTTGTATAGTATTTAAGATTTTATCCTTGACATTTTACAATACATTTTGTCATTCGTTCTTCACGTGGTTTTAAAAACTTTTGTTATATTTTAAACAATATTCTAAAATATGTCAAAATAAAAAAATAATTTTAGTAAAACAATTTAATTGAAATTATATTACAGTCTGTTATATTGCTTGGCGCAGCTCAATTCAGATTTGGCTCTTGCGCCATTAGTCTTGACTATTCTATCCAAGAACGGTGTGTGGATTAATGGGAAAAAGAGGTGTGTATTGAATAATATATGAGGATGTTAGAAATCTCCGTTCAGCCAGTCAAAATTGTCGTTAACCATAAATTTTTAAGCTAACATTTTTCAACATTTTTTTAAAGAATCAACACACAATAAATTAATGCACTTAACTTGGACAAATTTAATTTCTTACAGAATTTCTTACTTTTAAGAGGCAAGTTTTATAGTATAACTTTTTCATTTTAAAATCAAGTTTGGGGCCAGTAACGCAGGAATGCATCAAATTCATAGCTAAGTTACACTGAAGATAAACAGCCACAAGACTTAAGTGCTCTGCCAACCATTCAACCTATTAGAAGAGGAAAATACTATTTAAAATTTGTCACTCGATCAGGAATTAGAATTACGGAATCCAATATCATAACCCCGAGGATCCTAGATAAATTTTCTTTCCCATGAGGCTTACTGTCTTTGGTAAACACGGGAAACGCAACCCCGGGATACCCTAGCCGACCTTCTCTATTTTCGAGCCTCTTTCCTGTCAACTATTTTCAACTTTCATTCCTCTTTTTCAAACGTCTAGATCACAGTTTCATCTTGTTCGGTGCAGTACGGCCACATGCGCCTTTTACGCCATTAAATTCCATCACTCACTCGTCTTATCTAATAGCGTTGAAGTAGTTTTAGAATGACGTTTACACAAAACGCAAACTGAAAAATTAATACCCCCCCCCTTCTTCCCCGACATTTTTTACGTTAAAGCTTCTTTACCTACTGCAAAATCATGCTTCATTACTTTTCTACTAAGAAAGATAGTTACAATCCTAAAATAAACTTTACCACTCGCAATGGAATTTAACAACAAGGCTACTGCTATTTTTATTGCTGCAAGGTTAGTTACAACCTAACTCTTTGCATTCATTTAAATAGGCTTATTTTATTTGCTAATTGCGTTTTCTGGACTGATTTTTTATTGAAATTAGTGTCGTTTATTTTTAAAGCTATCTTTAATTATATACTTAATTTAAATGCTAATTGCGCTTGACTCAATTTCTATAGATAAATATTTTTTTTTAAAAAAAGAAAGTCTCATTTAATTAAATGTCTAAATAAATGATTAACTGCGTTTAACTTGTTTTGACTTCCATCATATCTTAAGAGATTTTTTTAATGTATTTTAATTCTCTATTAGTAAATTTGATTGAAGAAATTTTTTTTTCGGAAATTAAAGACAGAAATAGACTTCCATCAGCAGCTCTTCCTTCGATATTGTAATGTGCGATTAAACTCTATTCTCCGAATAAATATTTAAATATTTATACCCCCTAGAAGATTCAATTAGAGGAATGCACCTCAGAAGACAAGGTTACAGGATAAATTATAATTGATCATTTTACCATAATTCGTTGTCTTCTGACTTGGTATTTCGAACTCTTTTTATGCAGCTATGGTTATGGTACCGAACTCATGGTCGATGTTGTTTCCGTCGAATTATGTCTGTTCGAGTCTTGACACCACTAAATCCCTGTCGTCTTGTTGAGTAAACGCATGTTAAACATATGAGAGCTGAATGTCCTCACGTTGGGGCGGTGTGAAAGTTTGGAGAGTAGTGGTGCCAGCTCACAGAGATCGTCCATGTCACTTGACCGACAATCAAAACTGTGTCTCCTAAGCGCCACATTTATATAACAATCATTTGAACTGTTTATATAAGTGTGGACAAATGCATTCGAATTTTCCTTGTTACTTTTATTGACGGATCATAATCTGAAATCCACTTAGTTCCTTACTACAGCAAATCCGATGGCCTTTTTGTTATTTTCACTATAAAACCCTACGCTAGTTATTCGGCTATTACTTATGACTTTTTATTAAAAAAAATACAAAGTACTAAAAGTTTTACCAGCACATAAAATTGTTATAAAATCTCTAAACAGATTTAGTACGATATCAACGCTTTTTTTTTTTTTTTTTTTTTATAATGTTACGAGCAATTTGTTCCTGGAGCAATAAAGTTATGTTAAACTCCATTGAATTCTATTGTCATATTGAACCCAGGTTATAGAGCAACACTCTTATAATCGGTAGGTTTGAAATTTCCGCAAATTATGGGAAATGTTATGCGTAAAGCTTAACCGAGCATGAAAGTCCTTAA
Source organism: Nephila pilipes (assembly GCA_019974015.1). Taxonomy (NCBI): domain Eukaryota; kingdom Metazoa; phylum Arthropoda; class Arachnida; order Araneae; family Nephilidae; genus Nephila; species Nephila pilipes. The sequence continues at coordinate 60,710 of BMAW01111254.1, forward strand.
GGCCTGATATGGAAGTCGTGAGAATGAAAGGCACCAGCTTGGGTATTATCCTCGTTTTTAAAGGCTTGGCTCAAAATTACGAGATTGAAAAGAACCTCAGTGTGTTACGCAAGAGAAGTGTTGTCAAAACAGTGAAGTTGTGAGCTATATTATATTAAATATTTCTTGCCTATCGGAATTATCTAAAAATAATTTCAATGCTTGACTTTTTTAAAAAAAGTGTTATTTTCTTGTTAATAACATAAATTACGTTTATCGTAGAAGGAATAGTAGTAACCTAGAGATTAATGTTAAATAAGAAGCATTATATATAAGAGAAAAAAAAAGTAAATTTGCTCAGTAGAATATTACGCAACTGAAACTAATCTGCGAAAATTGGACATAGATTTATTGAAAGTTTGAGAAACTTCTAAAAAATTAAAATCCCATCAGTTTAACACACATTAGATGAATTTTTCTGAATACTTAATATACAGAGATCTATTTTGTCCAAACAAAATTCGAAGACTTTGATTTTAATAATTTGAGTTATATTATGTTTATCTTCCACCTGTAAAACTATTTGTTTATTTTCTTGCATCATGAACTTGATTATAAAAATCACCAAAATCAATCAAAATTATATATCAGTTAACGTTTTTACAATTATATTATAATATAATTGTAGCAATTGGTGGAAAATAATTAGTTATATAATTGATATTTTTGACAATGTGTGTGTACTCGATACGCGACAAAAATATGTTCAAATTTTTCTTTTTTCTGTAAATAAAAAGGTTCACGATACGTATAGAATGCCGAAGATAAAATGTTTTAACTTTTTTTAGAAAAATCTTATTTTCTTTCCATTTCAGGGTACAAATTTACTCTTGTTTGCTGCATAAAGGTAGTAAAAATTCAATTTTTCTGAAAGAATTTCTTGAATTTTTTTTAGATTTTGAGACAACGGGGAACGATCCTCGGAATGCCTTGATGATCTTATTTTTTAGCTTTCTTGTTATTCCATCCCTTTTCTACCATTCTTGTCTTTATGGATTTTAGTTCAGGTTACAGTTACACATTTCACGGGGTAAAATAACGAGTATTTGGCGAAGCATGACCAAATATGGCATTATCGCCATTAAATCCAATCAGTATCAACCCACGCATTTCCATATTTCTCTTCTTACATTTACAGTTTTGTTTTGAGCAGCGGTTCCAACCTTTCTTAGTTCTCCTATCCCTCACCTACTTCGGTTCCTTTTTGCGTACCCCAAAACAAGAATCCTCTTGATCCGCCCCCCCCCTCCCCACAACAATCTGTTTCATCTATTACAGATTCCTGAATCTCCCAAATGGGTATTTTGAATTAAATTATTTTTTAATGTATTGATTTTTAAATTTTTTTTTTTTTTTGAAGTAAGTAAACAAATTGACACAAGGATTGAAAAAGAAAAATTTAATGAGGTATTTGGGACTGCACTGATACCTAATATTTTGAAAAATTAAGTTTAAGGGAAAATAAACACTATTTGAAATTCGGAGCTGCGTTTAATTCACTTCTATATGTTAAATTTTTATGTAAGTTTACGAGAGAGAGATAAATACTTCCGTTCAACAAAGTTCTGTGCTATAAAACGGCAACCCGTCAGTGCAGTGACTGGGAGGGAAAGAATAGCTCCAATGAAGCTCATGCATATCATAAGAGGCAACTAAAATGGGTACCTAGTGTCTGAGGGTATAGGTGGATACCCTACCCCTGGGGATTAAATCAGGATACTGGTCCTCCAGGTTGGGGACCTCAGGGGGTTAGTCTGAGGTAAGAACGGGCCACATGATTTCGAGGCACCCTAGTGATCTTTTTCTATCCCATGGGGTTTACGGTATTTTGCCTCCCCCGGATGCCCCAGCTATCCTTCTCTATTTTTGACCCTCCTGTTTGGCAACAAATTTATCTTTTTTTCAAATTTTTTCCGCACGTCTAGATCATAGCTTTACTTTGTTTGACGCAGCAGGGCCACATCTTGCTCTTGCACCATTAAAATTTTTTTAGAAAGTGTACTGTATTCGTCATCGCGACGAGCCTAAAAACGTTCTAGGTTTCACCATTTCGCTATTGCAGAGTTTTTTTGAAGCTTTATCTGATGCGAGCTTTAGCAATTTCAATCTCTTTTCAGGAATGGACGATGTTACAATTGATAATCTTAATAAACACCTTAACCCTAACTTCTTAAAATTCTTTGAAATAATTTAAAATGATTCTGTTCCTTTTTACTTGTCTGAATACCCTAATCGTTTACTTTTCGCATACTCCTTAACTGCCTATCACATACCACCGGTTGGGAAACACTAGTATAGAGTATTAAAACCTATTTTGTCTCAAAGGAATGAGTGATTGGCCCAGCTTTGCTAAGTTAAGCCCACGGGACATTAAAAGCAATCTTTCTAAGGTTGTGAGCAAGATTTGGAGCATCGCGTAAATATGTTAATACTTGAAACTGCAGGCAGTAAATAGCGCTGTATTTCGATATGAAAGGTTAAGATACAATACACATTTCCATCTTTTTTTAATTTTGCTCTTAAGGAACGTCATATAAATACATTAAGTAACATATAAAATCTTACAGAAAATCAGAGAGGATAGTTAGTAATGATGAATAAGCAATTACCTTAAAGGCGATATAATTACTCTAGTTTACATTGTGTGCAAAATTGTATTATTCTTGTTATAGTTTTAATAATACGTGTGATACAAATAGTTTTGAAAATATAGTACTTTTCACAATATTTGTCTGTTAAAACTTCATTAACTGATGCAGTATTTAGTTGACTCGGATTATGTTTTACTCATTAATGCTGCGGTATAACATTGAATGTCTACCGCGTCTCACAAATTTTCTCATACGTATTCGCAGAATTCTGATAAAAACTTAAAACATATATTTAGATCTTTTGAGTTTGAAACTAAAAATGTTTTAAATACTATTATATTAAAAAGATTCTCTTTAAGGTATCCGTACACCTTTAAAACTCCATTTTTGTTAAAATTTTCGATTTACTAATTTTAATGTTAGTTTAAAATTTAAACTTTTTTCTTTCTAAATAATATTTGAATTTTGCTTATACCTTATTTAGAACTTAAGTTATAGGGATTTGAATTTTACTCTGTAGCTAATTTTTAATTGCATTTGAAAGTTTGTTTTTGATTTTTCTCAAAATGAATTTTCTCGACATATTCACATATGGCAACGTAGATATCAGAAACAGTTATAAGCAAAATTAATTTAAAATTTTGCAAGTATCTTTCTTATATAGTTTTTAAGAACCCCTACTACTTTCATGGTTGTAAAATCGATACGTTTTTAGTAACAAACGTGTAAATCATGTATTTTTATAACATTTTCTTGATATTTTCATTGTTATTTGACTCGGAACACAATAAAAAATGTAGTCATAGGATTTTCATTGTGAAAGTAGTACCAGCGTCCAAAAACTGTTATGATAAATAAGATAAAATTTACAGAATAATGATATTTTTGTTTACTTTTGAGTTATGAGCGTTATTCTGATAGTCAATTTATATGTTATTGATATATTATTATTTTATTATATATTATTTTCACCATGTTTTCCACTCCAATTTTTTTTTGGATTAAAAGCATAATATTAAATGTGTTTTTCATAGTTTTAGGTTATTTTAGCAAAAAAAAAAAAAAAAAAATATTTTGATAGCAAATATAAATGTATTTCAAATAATTTTCTCCGAAGGTGTACAGATACCTTAAACCGATGAATTCTCTGAATTTAAACTAATTGGAATTCACATTATTCAAAAATGGTTTTTAATTATCTTTTATACTTTAATTAATAGAATTGAAATTTCGGCTCTAAAATTCTAGTAAATTGTCAGTCTAAGGGATAAACCTTTCACGAACAAATTCATATAGTGCTTTTAGTGTTTGTAAAATTAAATTCTTGCAATATTTTTATTTTTAGCCGCACTTAAGAATTGATAGTATCGACAATATATCAATGTCTACTAATATGAGTATTCCAGCCTACAAGGCAGATATTCGATTCTTTACCGGATTGAAATGGAATCAATCTCAAGGTCATTTGAATAACTATCTCGTGTCTTTCAAAGGTATGTTGCGCATTTCTTTATAACAACTCGATATGAACAATAAGAAATTATTTCCATTACCTGAGCAATGCGGAGTCAAATAATGAGTTAGATAATACTTCATTATTCATTTTTAGGTGTAATGTCTGTAGTTAAACTGCATTATATTAGATTTTTAACATTAAATTTATGTATAAATTTCTGATATTCATAATATCCTCCTCATCCCATATTATCCAATTTCGGAAAGAATTCCATTTTAATTTTCCTGTGAAATACTACATTGTTTTTTTTAATCAATGAGACTGATAATGAATCTAAATTTTTTTATAAAAAAAAAACCACGAAACTTTATTTACAATTTAAAGTGAAATGCAGTGAACTATTTTAATTGCATATACCAAAGCAATGACACGCTGAGAAGTAACACATCAATCAATAACTCCCGAGACTAACATTGAAAACAACATTTTTTTTTGCAAATTTTTTTTTTATTAATCAACATAACATCTTTTGTTAATCACCTTTTAGGGTGATACAATCGTTCCAACGCTTTTCCAAATCCTTTTTTTTTTCGCAAGAAATCTTTTTTGTTGCGAGTAAATAGCGATAAACAGCTTTCTGAATCATCGACTCGTTGCTGTTTTTGTTCCATCGAAAGCAATCGCGGCACCCACTTGGAAAAAACCTTTTTCATGCTCAATTTTTCACGAAGGATAGTAAATACACTTCCATATGATATCTGTGTCATCTCAGTAATCTCACGGAGCTTCACTTTACGATCTTTCATTATAATTTTTGTCACTTCACTCACATTTTCCGGTGTAACGGCTTCCACAGGTCTACCCGAGCGTTAAGCGTCATTTGTGTCGGTACGACCACGTTTAAACTCGGCAAACCACCGACAAATCGTTGCTTTTGATGGACAAGAGTCCGGGTAACATTTTTCAATCCATTGTTTCGCTTGCACGGTGTTTTTACCCATTAAAAAACAATGTTTTATCAGAACACGAAACTCGGTTTTTTCCATTTTTTAAACAAACTACAAAACGACTTTACTCCAACCTCGATAACTCAGCTGTTTCTGGTCCGATCGACTTAAAATTTTGACACGCTTCAAGCAAAGGTTAGTACTCTAGAAAGACCTGGTTACTGGTTTACTACGAGTGCCATCTCTGGGTTAGTCTCGGGAGTTATTGATTGATGTACGAGGTAATTAAAATCTCTTTAATGCAAATCATAGCCCTCTGGCCACTGTAGCCTAGTGGTCATGGTCGCGGACTCGCTGCCGGCCGTTTTCGTCGAGTCGGGGCTCGAACCTTGATGTCACTAGAGATCCGCTTTTTAGCCGGGGCTGATGCACATTAAGGCTCCCGTCTACCCGCCATTTTGATTTCGTGGACGTATTGTTTATCCTATGGAATGTCGACTTTGTCACATTCCTATTTGATTTATTTGATTTGATATTCACTATTTGATTTATTTGAATTCAATGAAGTGCATCTGAAAGAGCAAATAATATTGAATGATTATGTTGAATTATTTTTATCCTCCGAGTTTTAAAAATACTTTTCACCTTTTTTTTAATGATTCGTTTGTGAGTTTTCCAGTCTTTAAAAATATTTTTAAAAATTGGAGGAAAAAGTAATTCTACAGAAGCATTAATTATTTTTTGCTGTTTCAAATGCGCTTTATTGCTTTCAAATAGTAAGGAAGTAAGAATTAAAGTCGAAATTCCATAGGATAAACATTTCATACACGAAATTAAAATGGTGGGTAGACGGGAGCCTTAAATCTGTCGAGACTCAAAGTCATCCCTTTGGCGTGGTGTGGAAGTTAAGAGAGGGAGTAGTGCTAGCTCAGGTGTCGTCTCGTCACTTAACAGAGGTTTAAAACTACAAGGTCCGTCACCAATAGCCTTCATGTTGCGTCTAGTGTGATATTAATAAAACCAATCCAATCATAGCCCTCTATTGATTTTTTTTCTTTCTATTTTTTAGCACTTTTGTTTTTTATCTGCTACAATATTCTGTAGGCATTTTTCTAAGTTAATTTTATTTCAAGCCCATTTAAAATCAAGAAATTTTGACCTTTTTCAAATGACAAAAGTGTTTAAATTGGTGAATGCAAGTTTTAAGAAAACTTCGAAACCGCTGATAATTTGATATTCGCGTACATTTTTGTCTATTTTAAGAAATTAAAAAAAAATTACTAGGTTTATTTAATAATTGCGTTTCATCATTTCCTCCAAAAGTACAATCGAAGCCTGCATTTACCTGATTGATCAAATCAAGAACTCGTAATCATAGAATAGTAGATTTGGGTTTCCTCCTTCCGAAGCCTGTTATGTGAAGGAGCTGAAGTACAATAAATATGTCAGGGCTCCAAGTTCGCATGTTGGTGAGGAGTGACAGTTAGGGCAGTGAGATGTCCTTGTCATTAATTGGATCTCAAAATTATTCTCTCAAGTTCATCTCTCTTCGGCTACAAAGTCAGATACTAGTTCTTATACATAATAAATTCTTATCACTAATAAAGGTAATTTGTAAATAATAAGTTGACTTCTCTGAATTCTTGGTTTACTCGATAATATATATATATATATATTAATGTGAAAAGTTAGTTTTTTTTAATTCAAAAAATTCTGTATGTGTATGCGTTAATGATTTTTTTACTCAATGTATTTTGCATAAATATTTCTGTTTAAATTATGCTCTTTTTACTCAATAGCTATACCAAACAAAGAAGGTTGGACGATTTTTAAGTTCATGCCAATAGTACTTCCTTTAGGTTTCATTATTTCTGGCGTGGCGTGCTTTTGGTAAGTACACTGTTTAAAATTGCGTCATGTAAAGGAGAAATTATCTGATAAAATAACAGATAAAAAGCCTTGAGCATTTAATATCTTTTAGTTACTTTAGTTTGTAAAAAAACCATTTAGAAAAAAAAAATTAAAATTCTGGGAGATCAGACTCTTTTTGAATCACAATTGACAAAGGGGTAGCTTGTTGACAGATGTTTCATAACTGGTAGTTGTAGTGGATTCTTGTTGTTTCCATCCGAAACCATTGCAATGGAAGCTGCTAATTATTAGATAAGACTGGACCTCATAATCTTTATTTAAGGCTCCATTGTACCGGTCATTTTGATTTCGTGAACGTAGTACTAATTCTGTGGAATTTCTAATATCTTCCTCAAGTCTATGGTTGCGGCAGCCTAGTGGACATGGCTTCGGATTCGTGGCCGGTGGTTTTCGTTCAGTCGCTGGTTCGAGTAAACTAAACTAAAATCCTCAAGTCTGTACAATTTTTTTTATCTATATGAATGCTAGGAGTACACCTGGAAGAACAAAAAATGAAAGTATGCCCGAAATCGCATTTTTGTTCCGATTCTTATAAATATTTGTACCCCAGTTTTAAATATTCTTTTGCAGGTATCCCGGTCTTTGAAAATGTTCTAAAATATTTTCTAAATATATTATATTTTATTATATTTCATATATAAAATATAATAAAAATCGGGGAGAAATTGTAATTCTGCAGGAACCTAGATTATTTTCAGCGATTTCGGGAGCACTTTTTGCATTCACATAGATAAAATAATCAGGATATGAGGAAGGTAATAGAAATTCCACAGTATGTATTAACATTATTCAGGAAATCAAAATGGCTTGTAGCCGGGAGGCTTAAGATGTCGCCGAAGCTTAGAAAAGATGTTAGGACAGAAAATTGAACCTTTGGGTTTAAAATTAAAGATATGCTGTGAACTATTCATTACATGGATTCTAGCGAAGAAGTTCTAAAGTAGTTCAGGGACGGTCTTTGCCTAAGAAAAGATAACAAGCATGGGATAATTTATTAAAATAAGTATCTGGATGCATAGCAGTTTACAGTACTACGGAATTAAATGGTTTCCAATGAATGAACAGACCCGTCGTGTAATGGTACTGCTAATTCGTCGTGTAATGGCACGTTAAATTCGTCGAGGTCTCAAATCTTTCCATTGGCGTGATGTGGGAGTTTGGAGAGGGAGGTGCTAACTTGGTGTCGTCCTTATCATTTGGAGGAGGCTTAAGAATACGATGTCTGTCACCAATAGCCTTCGTGTTTTACAATGCATCGTTAATAAACAATCAAAATACACTTGTGATCTTTTTCTTTGCTATGGGTTTTATTGTCTGTATCAAACACAGGTAACGTATCTCAGGGATACAATAGCGATTCTTCTCTATTTTCGACCCGCTTTCTTTGTCATAATTTTTTTTCTTTTTTCCCCATTCTTCCAACAAGATCACACCTGAAAAATATTTTGCTATTTCTGCACATTTCTATTCGTTTTTGCTTAAACTGTCTCCATTCACAGATTGTGTTTTACTGTTTTGCAATTATTTGGTTTCAGTCCTTTATCGGTGATCCGTTTCTAATCTTGACTTCGTCAACCAATTTATATATTTCCCCCTATTTTTCAAACTTCTATATCACAGTTAGGCTTTGTTTGGCGCAGCATAGCCATATCTGGCTCTTGTACCATTAAACCTCCATCATTCACACTCACTCACTAATAATCAAAATACAATGGATACAAATTGATGATTCGGAGATGCAATTTGTAGAATTTCAAGATAGCATCTGGAATCAAGTGTCGACCGACTCGAGGATGAAATTTCAGAAACTGAATAGGAATCGCTTGGAGGATACTAAAGAGTGCTACGATGAACAGGAAATTTGAAGTGCTTGGAACCTATTATTGGACACTTTCAATACCCCGAAAACTTTACTGATCGCTTTACGAACAATCTTTCCCTTTACATACTTTTCTTTTTATCAGTGTTAAATAATATTAAAATCAATAAAAGAAGCCGACGGTTAGATGAAGTTAACAACATTTGCTTGTGCTTAAAGTGTTCAAAATACCAACTTTCAAGTGAATTTTTTTAAAATTAAGTTCTGTAAAATTAGTCATTAATATGAAAAATTACTTTTTTGCCTTTTTTTTAATAAATAAATATTGGTAAGAAATAATTTTTTTGTTGCTAAAGCATTTAAAATAATATAAATATGGTGATTTTTGATATGACACGGCTCCGAGTTACTCGAATTTGGCTCAAAAGGCTTATAAATATACGCCTGGCTTTATTAGACTAGCCTAAAGTAAACGTTTATAAGTACGCCTCTGCATAAGCATAGTTTTAGACATGATCAACAGCTTTATAGTGATAGAATAATATTTTTTTAAAAATTGGGTATTTAATTATTTGAAAACTTTTCTTGCATTTTATTTTAAGTGGGAAATATTACCTGTTAAATACCATTTCAATGCCCCCAAAGTATATTCCTGAATTTTTCACGAATTCTCTAAACTACATGTGAGAGATACCATCCTATTTGGAAATTAATGGTCTAGTGTATTGTTAACTGTCCGAAATAACTGACGCACCATAATTATACTGATAAATCTGTTTATTTCTTATTACATTTGATTAGAAATAAAAATACATTTTATTAGAAATAGAGTTACATATATTCTCAACTTTGAGTATGTGAATTTAAATCGAATAAAAAATGCGCCGATTCAATACTTATAGAAAATGAAAAACTTAAAAAGCATATAACTACGAGTGTTAATTTACTTGGTATATACGAGTGTTAGTTACTATCTATATACGAGTGTTATTTTACGACATTGGTCTAAATTTAAAATGAATCAATTATTATAAATTATTATGAAGTTATAATCATATAACACATATATTCTAGATATTAATAATTTGAAACTCGTTTTTTATATCTTGTTAACCCTGAGGAAGTTTGGACAAAAGTTACGATATATGAGCTGCCTTGCTGTTTCTGTTTTACTTTTCGAGTTCTATATTTCACTTTTTCATAACTAAAATTTTGTGCTACAGTCGTATTTACATTTTAAGAAGTTCTTTTTATTTCCTATTTAGCGTTTTATCAACAGAATGACATACGCTATAAATGTTTTATATTATTTTTTCTGTCCTGTTATTCTTATCTAAAATTCCAGAAAAGATATTTTGAAATCATACCGCCTGAGATAAAATTAATGTTTTCTTTAACAAATTAGAAATGTAAAATTACATCGTTCGAAAATAATCTTTCGAGGAAAATGTCACCTTGAATAAAATGTGGATCAAGTACACCAAGTATCATGAACATTTTCGCGGAAAAATACCGATAGAGCTCATTGCTATGCATTTTATCTTTTATCATGTTTGTATCGTAAGCAAATATTTTTATTTTTATGATGGAGAATCAAAACGATAAAATGAAAGTATTTTAAGAGCGATAAAATTATTTTAAGTTTCTTTTAAACTCTTTTCATCTATTTACGAGCTGATAAGATATTTTTAGGCACATTTTATATAAATTTACTGTTAACAACTTGGAGTGTATAGTTAGCGTGGCAAATTAACCATCTAGTTGGTGTTTTTGCATAAAATATTAAACAAAATCTGCTGAAATTGACAGAGTTTATTATCAGGTTTAAAATGCAGATTTTATCACAGATTTATGTATACAAAGAAAATGTTTTGTTCGATTCGTTTAAAATTAAAGTTACAGTTTTTGCAGAGCTTAAGAATTCTCGAGGGGTTTTCTAATTTTCATGTCATTATTTTTTTTAATAGTTACTATCTAGATCTTGCAGATAACTTTCAGAATTTAATTTGAATTTCAAGCTTTTATATCAATATAAATTATTGATTTTGAGAAACAGATTTTCTAAGAAAATGAGATTTAACAATTTTTTATTATTGACATTTTTCTTTAAAACCACAAGATGAGCTTATTTTCACACCACTTTTGTTCATTTCCACTCATTAAAATTTTAGAACTAGAATTATCAAAATCTCATAACTTGTTTTTTTTTTGCGACCCAAATGATCAGAAATTCTTACAATTTCATCAGTTCTCACCATATCTAAAATTAACTAATATAACACCAAATAGCTCAAAGCGAATTAAAGTTCAAGGTTGATTTATGAACTTAATTAACTTGATTAATTTGCAAAATAATGTTCTTATCATCGATTGTGCCTTTTTTAATACATGATTTCTCATCTTAAAATTTTCCTAAATTTCAAATTTCGTTTCTGCTTGAATGTTTTTCTGAGTAACTAGAACCCTAGAGACTTCGTCTTTGGGGGGTACACAAGTGATTTTTCTTCTCTCCTACGGCTTATTATCTTTGGTAAACATAGATGACTAATCAGGGGATGTCATTGTAACCTTTCATTTTCAATCTTCTTCAGCATCTAAATTCACCTTGGAAACAGAAACAGTCCGACTGTAGCTCGTACATGTCGAAAGAGGCGCCTAAATTAGGAACCCAGCGTCTGGGGGTATAGCTGGCACCCTACCCTGGGGATTATACTCAGGGATTGTCCTCTCTTAGGATGGCATCATGCCCTAAGCACCCGAGTGATCTTCTTTTCTTCCCCATGGGTGTTGCATTGTCTTGGTGTAAACGGTGAACGCCTCCTGATCATTTAGCGGTCCTTCTTTATTTCCGACCCTCCTTGTCAACAAATTTTGGTATTTTTTTCACTTTCTGCTTGACACTACAAGTGTAAATCTTCTGCGTTTCATTACCACACATTCTTCTAATATTACCGTTCCGCATCGAAAATGGGTTTGCTTTGTACGTATACTCAAAAGAAGCATTTAAAATCTCAACATTCCGTGATCATGGCTCGCACTTGCAAAAATTTTCTCCAATTTGTACCTTCGATGCCAGCCATTCGCCTTTGTTTTTTTTTGGAAAGATTTATTGAAGCAACCCAACAGACTTTTTTATTTTATTTATTATTTATTTCTGGATCGCCCAAATTTTCTGAAAGTGATGAGCAGATAAAGTTTGATTGGAAGACATAAAACCAAAACTGCTTATGAATTAATTCAAATTGTTTTCGCTCTATTTACAGATTGGTACCCAATGGTAACAACAATTTACCTTAAACTGCCATCTGTCGTCAACAACAAGTACTTTTGAATCACCTCGCTTTACTAGAATTTGTTTCATTAGAGCAGTGTAAAATGAAATTCGAAATTCTAGTGCATCTGCATTATATTTATCGTTTTAACCTAATATTTAATTGGGTGAATTCTTATATTATTTATCTAATAGACAGTTACATTTTCTCCACAAAATGGAGAATCGTTTGCATGCATGAGTTTTATGAATAGAAGTTTTATGAGAGAAATAATTATACAAAACATTATTAAAGCCATCTCTGGGGTCCATTCAAGTTCAAGAGTTCACAGATTAAGGTCATAACTCAGAGACTGACGATATTTGAGTTACTTGTTGAACTCTGATTTTTAAAGTGTTATGATATGCACAAATTAGGCATAAAGAAACCTGCATAGTTATGCAAAATATGAAATTGCACTTTGAAAATACAAAATGTTATGAACACAATATATAATAATTGATATAAAACCAACGTTTAAAAGCAATCGTTTTATAGTGGTGGCAAAAGAGACATGAAGAAAATTATTAAACATTAGCAAAACCATATTATTTTAACTTGCACTCTATTAAAAAAAGAGATTGTGAGCTAATTAAAAATTCATAATAATTAAGTAAACAAAAGATGCATTTGAGTACCCCAGGTCATTCGATTAAAAAAAGAATGGGAACCAGAATCAGAAAAATCACAGGATAAGACACAGCCAAATATTGGAAACTTTCTTCTTGAGAGAACACATTGGTTCAAAACCAAATCTACTATCTGAGATAGTAAGGGGAGATAGTATCTCCCCTGTGAGTACAATAGTTTGGAGGCCCCATGTGGTGGGAGGCCCGGTGTTCTAGAGGGGGGGAAAGAAATTTTTTCCTCAATCCTAAAAGCGCTGAGAGGAAAGAATATTTAGATCTATTAAAATTATTGAAATATTAGTTAAAATCTCTCGCAAACGTCTTAAATATTGCATTGTTAGAAGAGAAGAAATTGTTCCCAAAGTCTCAGAGCCTAGCTTGATGGAAGCTAATAAATTTCAATGATCGAAAATTTGATGACACACACTCACACACACACACCAAGTGAAATTCAGAAAACGTTGTAAAATACGCATCTTTTGCCAACATTTTAGCTGAATACTAAAATGCTCAATAGCCAAATCAATACACAAACATATTCAAATATCCAATCCACATATAGAATCAGAAATGAATTTTTTACGAAGCTAGTATTTGGTCAAAGTGGTACTGAAAGTTCTTTTGTTAAATTATGTCCCTTAAAGTTTCAGGCATGAAATGTTTTTCTTTCCACAGTTTGTTGAGAGCTGTGGACTTATAACAACAAAAATGCATCACATTAAAAAACAACTTGGATAAAGTCAAGATAGACCATTAGACATTATATATCCTAAGAATTTAGATAAAAACCAACGTTTTGAACAACGCTTTTATATGGTGTGGCAAAAGTTTATTAAAGAAAATTATTGAAATATTAGTTAAAGCTGAATGCAAATATCTAAATATTGCATTGTTAGCAAGTAAGAATGGTTCTGCAACTTCAGAGCTCTAGCTTGATGGGAAGTTACAACGAATGATCGAAAATTCTGATGACACACACACTATCAATCACCAATCACCACACCAAGCGAAAACAGAAAACTTAAACTAACTAAAATTAATTAATTCAACTTCGGGTAAATTAAATTATTGAATGTAGCGAACTATAATTATTCCTTTGGCGACAAGAATATTTGCATATTCAAAGTGGCACCTGGTCCGTTTTACGACGACTTTCTTGCAAAAAAAAAAAAAAAAAAATCGCCAAGTTGGTAATTTTTGAAATAGCATGGTTAATGCATTAAACTCAATATTAAGGAAAATATCAGTTAAACTTAGTCGCAACAAGTTCAAATACGGTATTGTTAAGCAGAGTAAGAACGATTTGCCTCTATGAGCTCTAGCTGAGTGGGAAGTAGTTCAAATTTATGTATAGAAAATTTGATGCACACAATCAAATGAAATAGCATGAAAACATTTAAATAAAATCTGTCACTTTTCTGTAATACGGTAATTTAATATTTTTGTAAAATAAAATGTTTGATTTATTATATAATATGTTGATATATGAATGTGATCTATAAAGTATTCTTTCAAATCAATCTGTTTGAAAAAAAAAATCTAACATTTCGACCATTTCTAAGCCTTCTGAAGTGGCTAGGTAAATCGAAGGGTTATGGACTCGAGGCCGGTTGCTTTCGTCGAATATTGGTCGACTCCAAATGCCAGTAAAACTACCATAACTGCTTGACGCACAGTAAATCTGTTGAGGTCCTACTCCTCCTAGGTTGGAAGGGTGTGAGAGAGAGAGGTACCAGCTCTAAATGTAGTCCTCGTTAATGGCCAGGTCCTAAAATTATGAGGTCACCACCAATAGCTCGTTGTTTCTCGACTGAAGTAATACAGTCACTATTTAAAGTGTTAAATTAAAAGTTCCATTTATACCGATATTTTAAAAATTAACTGTAAGAAATCTATTATTTAGCAGATACTTAATATAAATTTCTAGTATTTAAGCTATCAAAGCTTATATAAAGAAATTCTTAGAAATAGTCTTATGTATTCACAAAGTTGAACAACTACTTGTTAGTAGTGGTTTCATGCAGATCCATCTTAAAAGGAAAAACATCATCAAAATGATTGTGTTTGACTTGCTATTATTTGATGTTTTGAAAGTAGAAGCTTGCTTGCCATAAATACAATCACTCACCACTGAATAAGGTAATATTCATAATTTCAGAATTTCTCGAAATAGAAGATATTGTCTGATTTTAACAATTCCAATATTTGTTCTATTCTGGATTGTTTTTTCTAGCCTCATTGGCTTTCTTGATTCAAGTATTAAATCATTAATAGAAATACAAGAAAAGAAGAAGATATTATCACCAATTCTACACATGAGAATAACTAGTTTAAGGTAAATAATCTTTTACATAATTCTTTAGATACGCGTTGCATAAATTTAAAAAAGAAATTCAAGGTTTTAAAATCATAAAAACCATATAAATACATAACTGTGGAATTTTGACAAACACAGGTAATCTTTTTAGAGTAGAACGAGAAAAATTTAGGCATATGTTTGTAAACATGAGCATTTGTTGCTATTTTATTGGTAAGAAATTAACTTAACGAGTTATTTTTTTTTGTTTTATTGATCGGAAATCCGATTCTCGATTTTAAAATTTTTTTTTAAATCAGAAATCCATTTCTGATTTTTTTAAAAATTTTACTTATCGGAAATTCATTTTTCTAAATCTTTCTTATTTATAACTCTTCTCAGATCTGTTGTCATTTGCGCATTTGCTCTATTATGAACGAGAAGCGCCAGTACATACAACAACGAAAAGTGAATAACATTTTCTTTCAAATTAAAATTTCCTTATATCTAGATTACTCATAGAGCCAGCATCGGGGTTATGCTGGCTGTCCCGCGACACTAGGTGCCAAGCATGTAGGAGCACCAGTTCTTAGACATAAAGTTTAAAATTCGCTACCTTTTATGTGGCTGTCAGCCGAAAAACAACAGAAAGGAAAGCAAACCGTAAATACTGAAAATGAGTGCGAAAGAAGGCTATTCTCATTTCCTTTACATTGCATTTCGGCTGGTTTCGGCGAGTAACGGGACTTGATTCCTCAAAATTTCAGATGGGCAAAACCATGGGACCAAGTTGCAACTTTAACCATCATGGTTTGTTTCATGGATAATATAATAACATTATTGTTGAATTGTCTTCGTAGCACAGTTTGTTGTACTAATCTTGGTCCAACTAAACAAACATTAAACCAAAAAAATTACAAAGTTCAGATATATTCTATCAGGACTTTTTGCTCGAAGATGCTTTACATGGCATTTAGGCCGCGGTAGCCTAGTGGTTATGGCTTCCGACTCGTGGCCGGCGCTTTTCGTTCAGTCGCGGATTCTATCCTTGGTTGCTAAAGACTCGCCGTGTAACTGGGGCTGATGCACGTTCAATCTGTCGGGGCCCAAAGTCCCTCCCCCGTTGGTGTGGTGTGGAAGTTAGGAGAGGGGGTGGTGGCAGCTCAGGTGTCTTCCTCGTCACTTGACCGTGGTTCAAAATTACGAGGTCCGTCGCCAATAGCCCTCGTGTTGCTTCTAGTGCGACGTTAATAAAAACTAAACCAAACCAAACATACATGGCATTTAACTTTGAATGCTTCTAAAACGATTATAGGCCTTGAGGAGAAACAAGTATTTCAGCGATTTCTTATTTCTTACTCTGAATTTGCACACTTCATCAACTAGGATTTAATCAATTTAATTGATCCGAAACATCAGTGTGCTATCTACCAATTTTAGCCCCATACGATTTTATCCTGTACAGCATTTTAAATGCACAATGCATCGAAAAAATGCTTGTGTACTATGATTTTATTGAGGGTTAAGCTTATGTACCATTATACGATATGTACAAGGAGAGAGATGGCGCCACAATCATTTCACTCAAGGCACGGAATACTCTAGAGCCAGTTCTGGTTATTTCAGGAATCGCATCTACATATACGAAGAATCGCATCTACATATACGAAGAATCGCACCTACGTATACGAAGAATCGCATCTACATATACCATACACTCGTCTTAGAGAAACCATATGTACAACTTTTTAAAATTGTACCATACACTATAATATATAATGTAAAACCAAACATATCCTGCAATTGTTCCCTTTTATCAACAAGGAAATACAAACATTTTCTGAGAAAGATTGAGCACTTTTTTCTTATTATTTTTAACTGTGGAATAAATATTTCACGAATTTAGGTTAGTTTGGTTATGGTCTGGTTTTAGTTACTTTAAAGAACTATCTTAACTTTTGAGCATTATAGAATTACGGAACGCCGCATTTTCCGTACAGTTAAAAAAAAAAAATGTTAAATTTTGTGCTCTTTATTCAGAGAATCATGGTTTGTAGTAACAGACATTGAGAAGTTGCATCACAATTGCTCAGAATAGCTACAGAATTTACTGTATTGAGGATTTCAGTTTTCAGGTAATGTAATTGAAAGCAATGGAGGAGAAAAAAGAAGGAGATTTCAATATAGAAAACGGAAGTTTTTGAATTGTTGGCTAAAATAATGAAATCGGGAGTTTTTTCTTTGGGAAAAATGTCCCGTATTGTACCTAAATTGCAAAAGCATAGCCTTGCTTTTTCTGTTCGAGTAAAGAAGTTTGTGTTATAGAAACTACGAACAGTTTATCACTATATTTTGCTCAGGAAGTATTTAAGGAAGTTATATTTTCTACTGCAAAGCATGAATGTGAGTTTTAAACGAGAATAGAATCTTTATTCTTAGGGTAGCATTTATGCAGCGAGTTCAGTTTCGAGTACTCGTACTGAAACGCTAAGAAATAACATGAAAATCAAATAATCTTACTGATAGGACTTTTGAGTTGTACAGAGCAACCCCCCCCCCCTCTTTCCTTAGTAGAGCTTTACACTAAATGGCAATTTTAACAAATTTCGGTGAAGGAAATGTATTCTGTTGATCAGCTTGCAACAACAGCAAAAAACAAACAAAAAACCTAGTGCACTACAAAATTTGAAAGAAACAAAAATGACAAAAACGTAATCAATTAATACAATAATTAATAAAAATAATTTTACAAAACAAAACAAAAATATTAAAATTACCAAGAATATATGGTAATTTTTTTAAGCAATTTTAAGTTATTGTAGGGAAAATAAATTATGAATTTTTTCAAATAAAAATCTTAAACATAGTGTTTCATAAAATTATCCATATATAGGAACAATTGTAAATCTCACACCATTCATTATACGTAAAATAACTACCACTAATATTCTCTTTTTACATTCTTTTACTGCATTTGCAGTTTATAAGAACTACGGAAGATCCCTATAAAAATGAAAGATTTCTGAAGAAATTTCAAGAATATAGAAATGAACATTTATGCGCTAAATAACATTACAATATATTCAGTGCCAACCAATATGATCCCTGTAAATCTAATAAGATGATGTGATGCCATTATATCTAAGCTATTAAAAATGATGCATTTATTTGAATACTCATTTACCTGTTTAAGAAATGATTAAATCTTATTGATAAGGTGACAGCGAAAGTAGTAGTTGGAACTGTGAATGATTTTTGATTTTACTAAATGAAATTACTACTTAAAAGCATTCTTTTTTAAATTCATAGTCATAATTTTAATAAAATATCAGTGCTCTTAGGATGTTTGTATCAAGAATTAATATAAATATAAAATTAGATATCTTCCAAACATATATATATATATACCATTACAGATATATTTATGATCTTACCTTAGATTATAATAAAGATTCTGAAGGTAAACCAAATTTCTTTTTATCCTGCTTACTTAAATTTAATTCAAACTATAAAAAATAAAAAATGAAGCAGAATACTTGGACATAAAACCAGAAATTATAAATAGTAATATTCACGATGAAAGATAGTTTAAATTCTTACGTTAAAAATTATCTTTCTGGAATAGTAACATTTATATTTCTTCAGAAACATTATATTTGATAATTATACGTAATAAAAACTTGGTATCAAATATTCTACTAAAATTAATTATAATAAGTTAGCATCAAAACAAAGTATCCTATTTTCTCAAAAACTTATTGAAAATTGTATTTAAATTAAAATAAATATGCAGGTATTTTTTGCATCAAAATTAATTATTAAAATAAATTTAGATTTTTATATGATTTGAAATGTTTTAACTGTTTCAATTTTAGGCTCATAGATGAGGATACGAAAATAAGATCTGGATATTTTTGACTTAATTTGACTGTCTAAGAGGATTGAATTTAACTATTAAAAAAAAGAGAAAATACTTTAGAAAATTATTTTTGTATGTATGCAATTAATGATTTTTGTCTTATTAATATTAAAGTGTTCTTCAGTCTTATGTAAATTTGGTTGGAATAATAGTACTGGTTGCTTTATATCCCATAAATTCGATCAATCAATCAAGTAGATTTAGTGGGTATATAAAGTGCATATAATGCCATTATGAGAGATACAAATATTTAAGAGGATAATTGAATGATGAAAGTAAAAGTTAATATATCTCAAATAATGATTCTTGATACTAGAACATGTATGTTTCAATTTTAATGGATTATTTTAATTTAACTAAATTAGATTCATGATTTTTTTTAGTTTATATACTTTCTATTGGTTCTTTATTCTTTCTATTTCTTTGGTGTCTTATTCTATTTTTTGGAATTTCGGTCTTTGATTTATGTTTTTCTTACCAATTTATATAAAGTAATTTGGTAAGCGGGAAGGTGTTAGGATCCTTTAAAACTGGTTTAACCATGGATTTCTGTCTATCTCCTTAACTTGAATGTCTTATTTTTTTCTTGTTTCTACTTTATATGTTTTATTAATGCTTAAGTTTTTTGGAATCCACTAGTAATTGAATTCCTTAAATTGCTCACCCGTTTGATGACCGGATGTGAAAGAATAGTCCTACTGAGTTCATGCATGTCGTATGAAGTGACTAAAATAGGTACCCAGTGTTTGGGGGTATAGCCGAGCACCCTGCCCTTGGAAATTATATCAGGGGACCTAGGGGGCTTGCTTTCTTTAGTTAGGAGCGCTCATAATGACTCCGAGACACCCTAGTGATCTTTTTCTTTCCCATGGGATTTACTGTCATTGGTACATAGAAGTGACGCTCCCCCGGGATATCCTAAAGATCCTTCTCTGTTTTTAGCCCTACTTCTTGACAACCAATTTTTCATCTTTCTTTAATTTTTCCACACTTTAGACAACAGCTTTTTGGCGCAACATGACCACATTTGACTCTTGCACCATTAAACTCGACCGTCACACTCCATTATATTACTAGTTCTTAGTTTTCATCCAAAATATAATTTAACTTTTATTTATGTATATATAATTGCTATAGTTAAATAATTTACTATTAGCTTATGTTTATTAAGTATTTCTATTGTACAGTATTAGTTACATGAATATATGTAATCTTAATTTACTATATTTTAGTTATAGTATAAAATAACATATTAAGTGTTTGTTAAATAACTTCTTCTCTCTTCTTTTCTTAATTTTTTTATGAAAATTTATTTTCAATATGGATTTAAAGCTTTTATGAACTATTGTTAAAATTCTTATTCTTTGTCTTAAGCAACAGCGTTTTTTTTATTCAATACAAAAAAATTTAACAGGTTAATTCCTTCGAATAAAATTGAAGAATAGTCCCACTGTAGCTCATGCATGTCGTAAGAGGCAACTAAAATGGGTACCCAGCGTCTGGGGATATGTCCGTGCACCCTGCCCCTGGGAATATTATATCAGGGGACCACAGGGACTTGCTTTCTTTTGGTAAGTATGGGCATCATGACCCCGAGGTACCCTGGCGATCTTTTTCTTTC
>BMAW01111256.1:0-10456 GCA_019974015.1 Nephila pilipes
TACAGTTTATTATTTTGATGCATTGTTATTTATTATAAATTAATAAGAAGAGTTGTTACTAGACTTCGACCCTAGCGAATCAAACATTTTAACGGAAAATGATTAGGTCAAAAAGTATCATGTGATATATTCCAAAGAAGCTTGCTTTTAATCAGGAAAAAGTAAATATACGTTTAAAACATCACTTGTTAAAAAATTCCCAGACTTAATTATTCTACGAATCCATCGATCTGTTTCTGATAATAATGACTGAATGGAAAACAGCATCTGAGCTTATTTGAGCATCAAAATTAAAATTGGTGCCGAATTTTATGCGTCTGATTGCTCTTATTAATTACCAGCGAAATGCATGATTTAAACAATGATTTCAAAAAAGATAATTTAACTAACTCAACTCGAGTCATGAATAAAAAAGACGAGGAGGATCAAACCCATGAAAGATGCCCCTTTAATGAATATTACGATTTAGATGCATAACTTCAGTCGTCGCAAATCATCAGCGTAAAGCGTCTGTACCAGTCGAATCCATTACAAACAAATGTATTCAGCTGTAACAAAAGATTACTTACGCATTTTGAAAACGGAGTGAATTGACCAGAAATAAGCCAGAGATTGGGGATCAACATCTAATTCCCTCTGCATCCTCAATTGAAGCCACCTTTAGTTGTTCATTCTTGGGTCCCAAATCGCCAACAAAGATGATATACGCAATGGATTCCACTGAAATCGACCCAACTCCATAATCCGCATCCATTTCCATAAAATATATATGGCATATGGAGATCATTAAATTCATCAACAAAATACCTTTAACGAACAAACTATGCCTTTGACCACGTTATGCAAGCTTACGTGACTTATTTCTCTATCATAACTTATCAATATTGGGTTTTGAAAGACCTTTAACTCTTCTTGGAAAACATATTAAACCTGAGAACATAAACTACGACGAATCGATCAGCCTAAGGAACAACAAACTGGGAAACTGTATTTTTTTATAATCTTATAACCTGCTGATGTAAATATTGCCTCACGTATTATGTAGTTTTAGCATTTTATATATATGAACACGTGATTATTTCTGCTGAATTAAATTAGACTTCACCTGTTTGTGTTTGGCCATTCCAACACTGGAAGTGTGACACAAGCAAAGCACTGATCAAAGTATAGGTCCAGGTTAAGAATCAATCCTTTGAAAGAACGAAAAAAAAAGAGAAAACCTTAAAAAATAGGAAATAAAAGCACCCGCAAAAGACTCTTACTTATTTTGCCTTTCGATGTTTGACAGACCAAACGGATCAAATAGTAAAAGATTTTAACAATCTTTGCCAACATCTAGTTCACAGATTAAAAAACATGTCAGCGAACGAGAAACGATAGAATTATGCCTTAAAATCTAGCCTTGTATTAAACTCTTTTGTGGACCTAGTTTGGAAAACATTCTGTGGAGGCAAGCTCAAAAATATGTGAACTCCTTGGGATCAAACAGTGCGCTCTGACCGAAACCACCTTGAAACAAAAGCGCCGGGAACGGAAATATCAAAAAAGAACCCGTGGATCACAAGTGTCAAGTAAACTGGTATTGAACAGGCAGGAGCTCTTTATACGACCTCACTATCACCTGGCTTGTCTCCAACGGTGCAACGCCAATAAGTGACGGACCTCGTCATTTGAACCTCGGCCTCAGCGGACGAGGATCTATCACAATGAGAGTCGGCACCTTTAGTCTCCTCCTTAAACGAGGAGACTCCACGTCAACGAGAGGACTGCAGCCTTGACAGATTTAATGTGCATTAGCCTAGGCTACAATACTATGCATGAAGTAGCATCAAGGCTGGAAACTACGAGGTTCACTGCACACATGGACCGCCCAGGCCACTCTTGGCCTGAACCATGACAAGTAAGATGATGCTAAAGAATCACAGCAAAATAAACATCTAACGAACCTTTTAAAATGTACCGAATGATACCCCCAACATTTCAACCGTACTGTGCCTGTACCATTCTTTTGTAGAAGAACCGGAACCTGTCGATTACATCAAACCAGCCAGAAAGGAAAACAAATAAAGAACGATGAAAGCTGAATCAAACCTAAATACAGGCCAAAAAAAAAAACTGAGCTGGAAGATTAAAACCACTAAGATCAGAAAATAGTCAAACCTCATGTAAAATGGATCAAGGTTGTGCCAACTTATAGAGCCTCAAACCCAACCTGTCCAAAGGCATTTTGTAATCTCTTCCCGAAATATGTCCGCAGCGGATGAAATAAAACCGATAGGACACTTAGTCTGTTCAAGGTGAAACGGATAAAAACACAAACAATAGACTTGATCGTAACGATTAAGAAAGCATCCTTAAAACCTCGATCAGAATCGTGAACATAATGAGCGCATCGTACTTACAGAGACCGAACCGCAGAAGGGCCAAGTGAGGTTAAGGAAGTGTAAACACAATTGATGAGTTATTCTCGAATGTGAAAGAATAACGGACGAACAGAGGGAGACATCTGATCAAAGCAACGAACGGGAAAACGTTTTGGTGAACCTGATTTGATCTATGGACGTTCTTGGATTTACGGAGAGGATAGGTGCACCACCAACTCTAACAGACGGGGAAATCAGAAAACCCTTGGAAAATATATCAAGAAAAAAGAAGGTGTGGGAAAGAAACGGATCACCTATTCAAACAAAAAAGCCCGGTGAGTGGTAGAATTAAATCTTTAATGAAAAAAATTTCTACTCTCTCTGAATGAATGAATCATGGAATTCCATTTTAAAAAGTGCCTTAAAAATGATGGCAGAAGATGATTACCTTTGAAGCAGATCTCAAAACAACGCAAATCTCCACAGATTGCTAGACAACTAGCCAAGACTGGAGAGCTTGAGGAATCAAAATCTGACCGTCATCAGCCAATCAGATGAACCTTGTGACCGAATACAATCAAAGAGCGCAGAAATCTAAGAAGCTCAAGTGATCCGTGCACTCGTTCGAGTCTTCTTACTTCAGCTTGTGTACTGCAAACCAAACCGTTGACACTCACCGGTCATAACAGAGAGTACGGAGAAGCGACCGAGTCTGATCACTGGAACCCAACACCAGCGACGCCGCGCGAGACAAACTCGCGTATGAAATGAGAAGCTTATGACGGCGCTTTGAGACCACACGAGAATGATCCGAAGACTTGCGAGTCCGCGCTGAGCGCAGTAAAATGGAATCAGTTTCCTCGTGAAATCAGATTCTCCTATAAATACAAAAGGAGCCTCGAAATTATAGTGATTCTTAATTTTAAATTCAATTAATGACCTGTTCTGTCTTCGTCCGCCTTTGTGTTCCCTAACTTCACATAAAAGTTAATAATAAACGAGTTTCAGGAATGATCACTTTTTTCTTTTTATACCCTTAAACACAAAACAGCCATTCTCCATATGTATACCCATAACAAAACGACTAACCAAATAGAAGGATTCAATCAGGTCGAAATTGCATAAACA
Source organism: Nephila pilipes (assembly GCA_019974015.1). Classification (NCBI taxonomy): domain Eukaryota; kingdom Metazoa; phylum Arthropoda; class Arachnida; order Araneae; family Nephilidae; genus Nephila; species Nephila pilipes. The sequence continues at coordinate 3,492 of BMAW01111256.1, forward strand.
TTTGACCGTGAAATCCAAATGATTAAAACTTGCGTCCAATGAAAGAAAGCGGAGCTTTCACCTGAAACTACACTTAGCAGGTATATAACAAGAAATTCTCAATCTGAGGGTCAAATCTTCTGGTCACATGATTTGTGAACACCTTCAACGACTGAAAACACTTCGCCGTCGCGATCTCGAGCCCATTAAGCGAATCCATTAAAGCCTTTGAAAGAGGTCACTTCCATAGGACTGAAAGAGGTGGCAAGTTACCAAATCGTGGAGAATCATGCCTCGTTTCATATGGGAACAGCCGATGCATGGACGATTAGAAATACGCTGGCAAAGAACGGTGCTAAATGGCATACTAGGTCATGATAGTAAAGCAGTCGACCAGGGCCACAGCATCGCGGGAGAATTAGAAGTGATTGCTCATAATCAGCAGTCTTCGATCCGAATGTTATCAACCACCACATCGCAAGGACCCGCATGAGGAAAGGTCCATTATGACCATCTCACAGATCTATTGATGGACCAAAAAAATCTACGCCTATATACAATCGTTGCCACAATTCTCGCCACTTCACGCCCGCACAAATTAATCGAACAAACTACACCGGTGCTTGGTTCCGACAGGGGTTAAACGATGCTGACCGTAGCATAGTTTTATCCTGCTCTCCAACTGTGTCCCATCGCGATCAATGAAGACGAGACTCCTTGGGGCAGGTCCAAGTTTCTCTGCTCATTGACGGGCCACAGACCTCAACAAGAAGTTATCTGGTGCCATTTCCCTCGATATCCGACTTAACGTCAGCTGAGGCACACTTCATGCACAGCGTAAACGATGGACATCTGAGACCTTGTTTTGCTACCGCCCTTGCACTCGGCCTTTATTCTTCAGCAAAGATACACGCCAGACCAATATGTTTTGGGCACGTGTTTGAAGAACTGTCTACAGCCAGAAAACACTCCGGAACAGGCACATACACACAACAACAATAATAACAATATCATCAATATATTACATATATATATATATGATATATATATATAAATTACGCAACCTACCTTAGCTTAGAATAATAAAACCCTACCAAAGCAATGCATGATCGATAGGCAGCTGCCAGATCGAAACCCCGGGAATCAAGGGGTCCCATTGACGGGCTTACCACCAGGCTTCGTGAAAGATACCCCACTGGGCTGGCTGGGAGAAAAGGAAGCCTTTAACTTCTAACGCTGTAGTAGAAGAGAGTCGCTGCAATAACACAACAATCAATAACCCTCGAGACCACATTGAAAACAAACACATTTTTTTTGTGTAAATTTTATTCATCGACATAACACCTTTGTGCGACCTTTAGGCATACAATCGTTTCACGCCCCACTTTTTTTTTCCCGCAAGAAATCTTTTGTTACAGTAAATAGCGATAAACAGCTTTTCAGAATCATCGACTCAGTTGTTGTTTTGAAAACCCATCGAGCAATCGTGTGGCACCCAGACTTTGAAAACTCTTTTTCACTCACTTCAAAAAACCTTTTTTCAGTAAATACCGACATGATTACTCAGGTCATCTCAAGCAACTTCAATGGATTGTTCCTTTTACGATCTTTCATTATAATTTTTGTCACTTCACTCACATTTTCCGGTGTAACGGCTTCCACAGGTCTACCCGAGCGTTCCGCGTCATTTGTGTCGGTACGACCACGTTTAAACTCGGCAAACCACCGACAAATCGTTGCTTTTGATGGACAAGAGTCCGGGTAACATTTTTCAAACCATTGTTTCGCTTGCACGGTGTTTTTACCCATTAAAAAACAATGTTTTATCAGAACACGAAAATCGGTTTTTTCCATTTTTTAAACAAACTACAAAACGACTTTACTCCAACCTCGATAACTCAGCTGTTTCTGGTCCGATCGACTTAAAATTTTGACACGTTTCAAGCAAAGGTTAGTACTCTAGAAAGACCTGGTTTACTACGAGCACCATCTCTGGGTTAGTCTCGGGAGTTATTGATTGATTTGTTACTCCCCATCCAGTATCATCGTGATGATACGAAGAGATTGTACAGAAGGTTGCTTTTTTTTTGATTGCTTGGTTTGTTCAGATGGTTGTTTTTCGATTTTGTCAGCCATTACTGCAATTGATGTACATCCCCTCCCTGTAGAATTGAGTTTTTTGCTTGGGACAGTTTCCATTTTTAAGTCATCGGCTATCTCGTGTTGAGTGGCGGGTCTCGTCGACACGTGCGCCAGAGCCGGGATATCACTTGTCGTGATTTTTGAATGCGTTTTGTCTTAGATGTACAGAGGCAAGTATTTTTGCGTCGGGGCATATGCAATCAGTAGGTACAGGCTGTAGTGCTGCCATCTAGTGTTCTTGTCCTGAGTTACCACTTCGGCGATCGAGAAGCGGCAGCGTTGTTTCGAACCCTGGACCAAGGGGTCCGAAGTTGACAGGCTTACCAATCAGGCCGAAAAGATATCTCATCGGGCTGGTTGAGTAAGGCCTTTTAACTTCTAACGTTGTAGTAGAAGAGAGTAGCTGCAATACTCCCCCTCCAGTATCATCGTGATGATACGAAGAGATTGTAAAAGCATTAAAAAACTCAGTTCATTAAATACTGCCTTAAATAACATTTCGAGAGCTCAGTCAACTAAAGTTTTCAATAAATTAAGTAAACCTTTTAATTATTTTAGTAATCAACATGCAATACTGTCAGATTAATCAATAATATACGAGAGTTGCCTCAAAAAGTAAATGTTTGTGACAACAGATGGTGCTGTTAAGGCAAATAGTTGTTATCATTCTAAACTACCATCTGTCAAACGGTGCTACAACTAATATGATAACTGATTCGTAGATAATATTTGCTACCTAATCATAATTGATTGCTGCCAGTTGTTGTCGTCAGTTTCAATCGTATTGCTATTGTCGATGAGACCTGGATTCATCATTATACAGCGGAAACCAAGAAATAATAACAATGGCTTGATTCCGCTCCACTGAAGATCATCGACCGGAAAAGTTACGTTTGGGAAGAGAAAACGTCTACTCATAAATAGGAAAAACGATCACAGAAAGTTACACCATTACTATTTTCCTCTCCAAATACGGGTACTCTTTGAACCACTCTCTCGCGTGCATCAATGATATAAACCAATAATAACTTCTATAAGGATTCATAAAACCTCCACTGAGTGTTAAGAACAGTACAGTTCATTAGATATTTACATAATACATATCTTTAATTTGAAAAACGAATTCAGTAGAATTCATAGGACTTAACAGTATTACATATGGACGTTTTATCTTCTATTTGGTTTCTGTTCTAAAAGACAATTAAAATTTTTCCATTGAAACTCTATGCATTTCAGGTAGATCGGATGACTCAATATCGATCGAATGAATGAAGAGCAAAAAGACAAAGATCTGCCAATTTCTATGATGCAGAAAAAGGATATAATTGGCCGGCGAAGATTAGTTTCACCGCTTGTCACTTAGGGTTATGCGTTGTTTCTCTTTTCGATGTAGTCCTTTTACAGAACAGAAATAGAAAATAATTATGAACATTATTAGTTAGATATTATAGAATAACTAAAATTTGTTGGGTGGAGAATGATCAGTTTTGACAATAATTATAATTGGAAAACATAAATAATTGCTGTAAATTTTCAGCTAAATAAATAAAGTTTGGATATTATTGTCAAAAGTTCTACTCCTGATGTATCTCATCATGGCAACAAAGACAAGTAATTTAAACCGATAACATGACTGAAATGTTAAATGATGAATTTGGCATTTTCGTGAACGTTTGTAGCTAAAATTGAATTATCAAGAAAAAAGTACATGTTTTTCATTGAAATTAAACATACAATATACACATGTACAATTAGCCATCTTTAATTCCTCACCACTTGAGCCATTCGCATTTGGATTTTTTTCCTGAGGATTCGGGCGTTTGTTGTCTTAGACCGTAAGATTTCGACAAGGTGCTGCTGTTAAATTCACCCAGTGTTTATTGTATCGATCAGTTTTCATTTCAGTACAATGTTACTTGTTTACGAGGGGGTTGAACATTACATTTGTACAAAATCGCAACTGTACACATACAGTATTATTACTCTTCAGTAAATTGTTTTCAAAGCCCAGCAGGCATTCTTCCAGAGTTAAAACTAATAAGTATAAACAGGTGACTAGAGTAGCTTATCACAACTTGTTTTAATTACCATTGTACTACATTAATTTTTCTTTTACGCTGTTTTTTTTTTTTATTTTTTTATCAAAACAAGAATATTCAATTGAATTAATATTCGATGTTTGAATTTAATTTTTTTGTTCCTACAATGACGGGGAGGAAGGAGGAAATACTTTGTTGGATAATTTATATTGTCAACACAATTCAGAATGTGTGTAAATACAATAAATACATGTTTCAAGCGTTCAAATTTTATATAGAAGGATTACCATTGGTATCCCTATTAAAAATATATTGACGCTCGATAATCTGACAAAATTGCTAAACCGGTAAGGCCATAGACCCGAACGTATCGTTTTAATTAGATTGGTTTGTTAATGTTTCGATAGAAGCAACACGAGGGCCATTGGCGAGTGACTTCCAAATTTTGAACCTCTGTCAAGTGACGAGGATGACATCTGAGCTAGTACCTCCCACTCCTAACTTCATCACCACGCCAATGGGAAGATTTTGGTTCCTGACAGATTTAACGTGCTTCAGCCCCGGCTACACGGCGGGTCTTCAGTGGACTGAAGATCCTCTGAACTCACGACTCGACGAAAAGCGGGTCCACGACCATTACTTTTTACTCGACTTCCGCAGCCATATGCGTCGTTTGAAAGAGAAATTATTGTACAAATAATGAAATACGTACAATTTCAAAGTCGTAGAACGTAGAGAACGTAGAAAAGGTTTTGTCTTGTAGTCGAGCCCCCTTGGTGTTCCGTAGCCTTGGTTTTGGTGATGCGCAACGATAACAATCGTTGAGTAGTCATAGTCGTGAGCTCGTTGGCGGAATTGTTTCAGTCGAGTCGAGGATTAAGTCCTCATTCCACCAAAGACACGTCGTATAGCCATAGTAATATCCATTAAATATGTCGAGACTCTAAATCCTTACGTAGCATAGTGTAGGAGATATGAGAGTGGAGTGCCAGCTCAGGTATCGTCCCCGTCACTGGATTATGGCTCACAATTACGAGGTCTGTTGCCAATAGACCTCACTATCAACTGTTTGTTCATGGATTGTATCAACTGTTTCGATTTGACGACTTTTTTTTATATTGCGCTATTTAAACAGTTATACACCTTATTTCTGCAAAACAATTCGACTGTCAAATTTTTATCCTTGTTTCGTATATTTCCTGCTTCATTTTAAACTTTTACATACCTTTGTATCTTACAATTCTGTAATCTCTTAAGTTATTTGTTTCTACAAGTTATGTCATTGCCTACTTAATTTTGTAAAAAGTTTGTTTATCAATAAATACTGAATGATTTCTCCTACGGGTGACCGGTTTATAGTTCTAAACACCTTTTGGATGAGCTCGGTCTCATTGAGCCTTCCTCGAAAAACCCTCATGATGCTTCTAAGTGTAGCGTTAATAAACAGTCAATCAATCAATGCTGCGTACTATGTAGCAACTATTACTGCCAACATCTTTAGATTATCGCGTTCGTATAACCTAAGTGGGAGCAAATTTAATCACTATGACCAATTCACTTCACTTATGCCAACTATTTGTTGCCAATAGTAGTCATTCAGTATCCTTTAATTTTGTTGTTAGCGTAGTGTGTCATAACAGCGTTGGACTCTAGGTGGTCTTCTTGAGATATTTTTAATGATGTCAGGTGACAGTCGGTGCTTTCACGAGTTTCTTCTTCATGGTTTCATGTAGGTGGTAGAGTCCTAATAAGGGTTTTATGTAAATATTTCAAGTGTTGTGTGATGCCCTTTTTCGACTGCTTCATTTCGGATAATGCTCTTTTGTAGACTCCGTTTCCTAGCTGGCGAGTGTGAGTCAACGAGTGATGGAGTTTAATGGCACATAAAGCCATTTTAAGATATGTTACGTCAAACAAAGTGTGATTGTGATCAAGACATTTGAAAAACTAGAATGAAAAAAAAATATATTAGTGACGAGAAAGGGGGTCGAAAATGATGAAGGATCTCTAGGGTATTCCGGAGACGCGTTACCCGTGTTTACCCCAGAAAGTAAATTTCATGGGAAAGAAAAAGATCACTAGGGTGCTTTGGGGTCATGATTCCCGATCAGGATAACTAGGATCCTCAAATTCACCTACCTAAAGAAGGTAAGCCTCTGAGGTTCCAAATTGGCGAGACGCCCTTGGATATTATTTTTCTTGCAGGTGTTATTTTGCTCACACGAGAAGAGGTATTCTCGTATTACAAATGCAACCTCATATTTTTAAAAATAAGTGTTTAACAAATAAATGGTCGTTGAGTTTAAAACGGCTACGAACATAACTTCTCTTGAACTGATAATTCTAAAATAAACATGTGGCCTCGGAAGCTTAGTGTTTATGGACGTGCACTTGCGTCCGAAGATTTTCGTCGAGTCGTGGGTTCGAGCCTTGATGACCTTTAAGACTCGCAGTGCAGCTGGGGCTGAGATACGTTAAATACGCCAAATCTGAATGTTCTCCCGTTGGTATGGTATGGAAGTTTGGAGAGGGAGGTGCCAGCTCAGGTGTTATCCTCGTCACTTGACGAAAGTTCAAAATTACGGGTTCCAAGCCCTTTTTCTGCTTTTCAGTGCGATATTCGTGAACATCATCTGAAGGGAGCATATGCGTATCTTGGCGAGTCGTATCCTACAAAATTTTCTAGTGAGTCGTAGTTGCATTATTAATAATGTCTTCGGGGAGATGTACAATGAAAATTGTGAATTGAAGCAGTACCAGAGCAACACACACACACACACACACACACACACACACACACACACA
>BMAW01111262.1:0-17559 GCA_019974015.1 Nephila pilipes
TGACATCAGAGGGCCTGAATGTCTATTGTGTACACACACACACATATATATATATTAAATATAATTCGATTCTTGAATAATTAAATTCAAGTCTTTATTTCAATACTTTCGAAAATAAAAATATCAATAATATGGTTCTATTTCCTCTGATGATGAAAGTTAAATATACTCTAATCAATAAAAGAATCATTCAATTTCCAAGAAGATATTCTTTACTTGAATCTCTAAGTGTGAGTTCTAGAATGTCAGTTAATAGGTGTTTGATCAAGTAACCAAATCTGAAAACCTACGTATTAAAATACCCATTTTTCACATCGAATCATACTAGTTTAATCATAAGAAAATTTTATCTTAATGTTACTCGAAAGTTTCTACTTTTTAAATTCATGCCTCCTTTGCTTGAAAGGAAAATTTGTCAATTAAACTACAACATGTAACATGAAATATTATATAAATTAAATCAAACGATTTAATTCTTATCAATATAAACCACTGTTTTTCTGTAATTCATTTGTAGTGCACCACACACCTATGTTAGTTCGTGTCAATTATATCCAGGGGTATGTCCTTGAACTTAGCTGGGTACACAAAGAGAAACGTAATTTTTACATATAAATTTGAAGACTTCGATATATACTTACCAATTACATTTATACATATCCTCCAGTGCATTTTGAATGCCGTTATTGTACATAATTCAGCACTAGAACTCGAATTTTCTATATGCAGTGGGTTAATGTAAAATATGTATTCCCAAAATGAAATGAAATACCCTAATAGTTACAATTTACAATATTATGTGCATGAGCAAGGAATCAATAGGCAGAACTAATTTCTTGCCTGCATATATATAAATATTATATATCTATATCTATATATATATATATCTATCTATCTATCTATATATAATCAATACACCCCAAAATATCATAAACAGATTAATCTTTATAATTAAGAATTTATTAATATCTAAGAAACCAAACAATTAAAGAAATAATCAGAAAACAAAGTAAAATTAGAAACCCCTGATAGAAATTATTAATTTAATAATACAAATTAAAACTTCCAACTTGAAAAGGAAAACAAAATCTATTAAGTAACTTAAAAAGTAGAAGAAAGCCCATGGAAAGAAAAGCAAAATTTAGAATAATGGAGATAATTTAATGCCAAGGTTCTGTACTCAGAATGGAATAAAGTGTGTTTCTAAAAGAATATTTCAAGCATCAAACTATCCCACTGACTCTATATGTAACAATGAAGCATGTTAAATTTCATGGTAACAAAACAAAAATCAGAAATTTGAAATTAACCATCGAAGGATGAAAGTATACATAGTGCTAATGTTAAACAAATTCAACTGCATGCAGCAAAACATAATTAAATTAAAATTAAAACCAATTAAAATCTTAAATTAGAAGACATTAATTAGGTAAAAGAAGTAAGTACATGAAGTAGAACAAAATATCAATGATACATCATCATAAATAGAAAGTAGAATCTTTAAAGATAATAATCATAGCTGAACGAAATTAATTGTACAGCCATATAAAACCAAATAAATAAAACAATTACTTTTATAACCTAAATTTTAGGAACCAGTAAACGCTATACATAGTTCACACCTCCAGTATTCTCTACAACGAACTCACTACACCCAATTAAACACTTTAAAGAAACCATATCAATAAACAATAGATTTTAAATAAGAGAAAAATTGCTCTAAGAAATTACTAAACAAAAGGTAAAGAAATAAATTAAAACAATATTTACATATTAAAAATTAATAATAGATAAAAATAGATAACATCTATAAAAGTCAAAACAGCTCAAAAACAAACCAGAAAGTCACTAACTAGATTGAAAACGTATTTATTCAAAATAAATTAACATTTAAAATTTAAAATGTCTCCATGAAAAAGGAGAGAGGTAGACAACTAAAGAAACAGATAAAAATGAAATAAAGAAAAGAAAGGTAGAGAAATATACAATAAGAAATAAAATGATTTAAAAAGGCATATATGTTACAATTTTAGTAACACAATATTTTATTTTCTAATTAAACAATATTTGCATTTTTGCATATTCACAAATAATATATGATTTATTTATTTTGAAAATTAATAAGTATATTCAAAAATTTGATATTTCTCAATAAATAATTATATAATTTTTTTAAAAAATATATATTTAAATTTAAATTACAATGGAAAGAAAAGCACTTTATTTATTTGGGAACATGGCATACTCCTCTTAGATAAAAATTCACTATAATACCATCATTAACTTTAAATTAACATTTAAACCTGTTACTTTGATTTTGTCATTTTAATGAGATTTAAGTATCAAAGATCAAATGATAAATCACGTATATTATCTATTTCTAGACTGAACTTATAAAACAATAAGACCATAAATATATATAATTAATTTGAAATTAATGTTATCTCTTAATTGATATTCATAGATAAATAATTGTACACTTTTGCCCCCCCCCCCACCTTGATATGCACCTTTCATTTTCTTACTGTTTTTCCATTATAACAGAAAAAAGTTTTCTTTTAAAACAACATTATAAGAGATTTAATTATTTCATACGATACACACTTACTAATTTTTTGCAATTAGCCAAATTAAACTTAATTTAATCTAAATTTATATAATGTTTTCAATCATAAATATAAATAAATTAACCTTTTACGCAGTTCATAGTTTCATACATATTTTTAGTAATATACGTCGTTTCATAACTTTGAATAGTATTTCGTAAAATCTATGGAACATGTTTTTCAGTTATAAATACTAAATTTACGTCTTTGTTTCAATACTAATAACTCAAAGGTCCTGGTAGCGTCATTTTGTTGCAGAAGTAATCCACAAGTTATATTATTTTCGAATAATTACGGCTTCTCTTCAAGGAGCGCCGTTTCAAAATTCATCACTAGGAATCAGAACATTTAATCTAACAAATTGACATAAGTTTTATACATAATTCTTTTGAACTAAAAGAGTGGTGTCATTGCCCATGCATTTGAAATTTTATTTCTTCATTATATTTTAATTTCACAAAGCACGGAAAATAACTTGAATGCATAGAACAACATTGGCCAATCGGAGTCTTTAGAGCCTGTTACGAGTGAAGTATTAAGAAGTAATTGTCTCAATTTAAATTTCTTGAAGGATGTAAATACAGGCTGCAATAGAGAATAAGTAGAGCAGTTGATCGGTATTCTTCGGCTTGAATTTTCTGAATTTTCATAAAAATCTCATTGTTCCAATACTCAAGGAGGCCTAATAGGGATCCCTGTCGTTTGTGTACTTCAATCAGTCCTTTGAACCGGAAGAGAACCGAAAACCGGAAGAACGAATTATTTTGGTCGGAACGAAAAGCGGAGCTGAATCGAAAAAAAATCTAGATATATTTCGGTTCTTCACATGTTCAATAATTCTGTTTTGTAAACTATGAGCCAAAGTACATAATCTAAATATCAAACATTTTAGTGCAAGTCATTAATTTATTGAATTGCGCATATAAAATAAACACTAATTTAAAATTTTAAGCAAATTATTTAACTATTCATATTTTGTGAGTATTTTTTTTTCTCTTATCACTCTCCACTGACATCTGTCGTCTTCGCCAAAACGAAACAAATTGGTCTATAACTATCTGGTTGGTTTGCCTTTTTGCCTGGTTTGAGAATAGGAAAAATAATAGCAGTTTTCCAAATTTGAGGGAAATGATTGAAAGTGAGAATTTTGTTAATAATAATTGTGAGAAGGAAAATAATTTTGATAGGCAGATTTTTGAGCATTTTATTTGTGACATTATCATGACCAGGAGCTTTTTTGTTTTTAAGTTTTTTGATGTAGTCTAAGATATCTTGTGGGGTGGAGGGTTCAGTATTATCGTGGGGAGAGGGGGAGGAGAAGTAATTTTGAATTGTTTGTGTGACATGTTTGTCAAAATTAAGATCTGTACTAGGATTATTTTGAAAATTTTTTTCGAGCTGATCCGCTAACACTTCAGCTTTTTGATCGTTAGTCATTGCAGTACCATGTTGGTTATTGAGGTGAGGGATAGCTGATCTTTTATTTTTAAAAAATCTAGTAGTTGTCCAGAGCGAATTATCTTGTGTGTTTAAAGATTCAAGTTTTCGATTCCAGGATTTTTGGGTAAATTTGTGTATTTCTTTTTTAATGATATTTTGTGTTCTATTGAGTTCAGTTTTAATGTTGGGGTTAAGTGATCTTTGATATTGTTTACGTAAATTATTTTTGAGTTTCAATAAGTTTTTAATATGGGAGGGAATGAAAATATTGTTGGAATTTTGAATGGGTTTAAATGCAGTTTTATGTGAATTAATAATATTATCAGTTAGAGCTTGAATAGGAATATTAGATTTCTAGTTGTTAGTGTTATTGATTTGGGAGAGACTTAAAAAAAGTTAGTGGTATTAAGATGTTTATTGAACGCTGACCAGCATGTATAGATGCGCTAGTGTTGATACTATATGGAATTTCGTATGGGGAATTCAAGTAGAATTGGACGTTTGTGATCGTTTAATTCGGGGATAGAAGTAATTTTGTGCGGAGTGATGGAATTCCCTTAATAAAGCAATGTCTATTGTGGAAGAGTTATAGCCGGAATCTAGTAGAGGGTGGGAGGGAAAAGAATTTTAAGATCGGAAGTTGATTTGAAAAGTGTTCAGAGTTGAATACCTCTAAAATCTTGATTGCACATTACAGTTCAATCTTTTATGATGGGCGTTGAAATCGCCAAAAGAATGCAGTTGCTATTTGTTTGTATTAAGTTCCAAAGGTCTATTGGTAAAGAGAAGGGATCAGAATTAGGAGGAATATAAATAGAAGCTATTGAGATTGGGCTTTGGTTAGGTGAGGTTAAGACTACCTATTTATGGTACCTATTTTCCAAAGAATATTAGTAATTCTTCTAAATTACATTGAAGACTGTTAAACTCATGTAAATATCATTAGGTACAGATTTTATAAATTTTAAGTAAGTTAAATATTTATATATTTTCTCTTAATTTTGAACCAGAAAATGTTTAAAAATCATTTCTATAATAAGACATAATAATTTTTTCCTGCAAATCTACGAATCTCAACTTGTTCATTTTATTGTAAGAAAATTGCATTAATTTTTTTTATATATTTCGAATGCTGTTCCCATATAGCTAGTTTTACAATTGAATGTTTCAATTTCATGTTTTCTTGCGATTGAATTTAATTTTCCCTTGCAGCTGTAATTTATATGTAAATATGTTTTGTTATAAGGGCTATGAGTAAATATCTTGTTTCCATGTTGCTTCTCTTGGGTCAATAATCGAATTGGTGGTTCAGTGTCGTGTTTGCTAATTCTCCATCAAACGCGAATCTTCATGATTAACCTACAAAACCAATTTTATAATCTAAAATTTAATAAAAAAAAAAAAACATTACATGTCGACACTTTTTGACTTTTGAAAATCTTGGCAAAATCCGTAATGCTTGGCGCCATATCAATGCCTGGCGTCTAATTGAGAGTAAGAGTTTAACCATTTTCCCAATTAAACTTAGCGTCATTTTGTTGCAGTATCCACAAGTTATATTTTCGAGATAATTACGGCTTCTCTTCAAGAACGCCGTTTCAAAATTCATCACTAAAGGAATCAGAACCATTTAATCTAACAAATTGACGTAGGTTTTATACCTCTTTGAATTAAAAAATTGGTGTCATTGCCCATGCATTTTGAAATTTTATTTCTTCATTATATTTTAATTTCACAAAGCACGAAACTCCCAGATGCATAGAACAACATTGGCCGAAATCCAGGTCTTTGAGCCATTACGAGTAGTATTAAAGTAATTGTCTCAATTTAAATTTCTTGAAGGATATACAGGCTGCAATAGAGAATAAGTAGAGCAGTTGATCAGTATTCTTCGGCTTGAATTTTCTGAATTTTCATAAAAATCTCATTGTTCAATACTCAAGGGAAGACAAGGATCCTAATCGTTTGTGTACTTCAATCAGACCCTTCGAACCGGAACAGAACCGAAACCGGAACAACGAATTATTTTGGTCGCAACTTGAAAAGCTGAATCAAGAAAAAAAAAATCTAGATTTATTTCGGTTCTTCACATGTTCAATAATGCTGTTTTGTAAACTATGAGCCAAAGTACATAATCTAAATATCAAACGTGCAGTCATTGAATTTATTGAATTGCGCATATAAAACACTAATTAATTTAAAATTTAAGCAAATTATTTAACTATTCATATTTTGTGAGTATTTTTTTTTTATCACTCTCCACTGACATCTTAATATTCCTTAAAAAACGAAACAAATTGGTCTATAACTATCTGGTTGGTTTGCCTTTTTGCCTGTGGTTTGAGAATAGGAAATAATAGCAGTTTTCCAAATTTGGGGAAATGATTGAAAGTGAGGAAATTTTGTTAATAATAGTGTGAGAGGAAAATAATTTTGATAAGCAGATTTGCAGGCTTTGTTGTGACATTATCATGACCAGAGCTTTTTTGTTTTAAGTTTTTTGATGTAGTCTAAGATATCTTGTGGGGTGGAGGTTCCATTATCATTGAAACAGGGAGAGGGGAGGAGAAGTAATTTTAGGTGTTTGTGTGACATGTTTGTCAAAATTAAGATCTGTACTAGGATTATTTTTGAAAATTTTTTCGAAGCTGATCACTAACACTTCAGCTTTTGATCGTTAGTCATTTGCGGTACCATGTTGGTTATTAAGAGTGAGGGATAGCTGATCTTTTATTTTAAAAAAAAATCTAATAGTTGTCCAGAGCAGATTATCTTGTGTGTTTAAGAGGTTAAGTTTCGATTCCAGGATTTTTGGGTAAATTTGTTCTTCTTTTAATGATATTTTGTGTCTTTGAGTTCAGTTTTAATGTTGCGGGGTTAAATGAGTCTTTGATATTGTTTACGTAAATTATTTTTGAGTTTCAATAAAGTTTTTTTAATAGGGAATGAAAATATTGTTGGAATTTTGAATGGGTTTTAAATGCAGTTTTATGTGAATTAATAATATTATCAGTTAGAGCTTGAATATTAGTTTCTGGTTGTTTGTTATTGATTTGGGAGGAACTTACAAAAGTTAGTGGTGTCATTAGATGTTTATTGAACGCTTGATAGCTATGTATGAATGCGCTGGATGGTTGATACCTATCGGATTATGTATGAGAAATTCAAATGATTGGTTGCTGAATCTGAATTTAATTCGAGGGATAGAATAATTTGTGGTGAGAATTCCTAATAAAGCAATGTCTGATTGTGGAGGAAGAGTTATAGCGATCTAGAGTAGGGGTGGGAGGAAAGAATTTTATAGATCAGTTGATTTGAAAAGTGTTTGGTCCAGATACCTCTAGTACGAGTTACGTGCGAGTTCCAATCTTTATGATGGAGCGTTGAAATCATAAAAGATATGAGTGCTATTTGTTTGTATTAAAGTTTTAGGTCTATTGTAAGAGGGATCAGAATTGTAGGAATATAAATAGAAGCTATTGGTGTGGGCTTTGTTTGGTGAGGGTAGAGAAGACTACCTATTTATGGTACCTATTTTCCAAAGAATGTGAATTCTTCAAATTACATTGAAGAACTTTGTTAAACTCATGTAAATATCATTGGTAACAGATTTTATAAATTTTTTTAGAGATTAATAGAATTGTTATATATTTCATCTTAATTTTGGAATGAAAAATGTTTAAAAAATCATTTCTATATAAGACATAATAATTTTTCCTCAAATCTACGAATCAACTTATTTGTTCATTTTATTAGTAGAAATTGCGTTAATTTTTTTTTATATTTCAATGTCTGTTGTCCCATATAGCTAGTTTACAATTGAATGATGTTCAATTTCATGTTTTCTTAATTGAATTTTTCCCTTACGCGCATGTATATGTCATAAATATGTTTTGTTATAAGATATGAAGTAAATATCTTGTTTCCATTTGCTTCTCTTTTTGATCAATAATCGAATTGGTGGTTCAGTGTCGTGTTTGCTAATTCTCCATCAAACGCGAATCTTCATGATTAGCCTACAAACCAATTTATAATCAAACCAAATTTAATAAAAAAAAAACATTACATGTCGACACTTTTTTGTTTTGAAAGTATTTTGACAAAATCCGTATTAGCAGCGCCCTCTATCAATGCCTGGCAATTGAGTAGGTTCCATTTTCCCCAATTAAACTTAGCGTCATTTTGTTGCAGAAGTAACTCCACAAGTTATATTATTTTCGAATAATTGAGCTCTTCTCTTCAAGAGCATAGGTCATCACTAGGAATCAGAACATTTAATCTAACAAATTGACATAAGTTTTATACATAATTCTTTGAACTAAAGAGAATTGGTGTCATTGCCCATGCATTTGAAATTTCTTCATTATATTTTAATTTCACAAAGCACGGAAAATAACTTGAATGATAGAACAACATGGCCAATCGAGGTCTTTAAGAGCCTGTTACGAGTGAAATAATAAGTAATATGTCTCAATTTAAATTTCTTGAAGGATGTAAATACAGGCTGCAATGAGAATAAGTAGAGCAGTTGATCGGTATTCTTCGGCTTGAATTTTCTGAATTTTCATAAAAATCTCATTGTTCCAATACTCAAGGAGGCCTAATAGGGATCCCTGTCGTTTGTGTACTTCAATCAGACCTTCGAACCGGAACAGAACCGGAAACCGAACAACAATTATTTTGGTCCGTAAAAGCCAGCTGAATCGAAAAAAAAATCTAGATTTATTTCGGTTCTTCACATGTTCAATAATTCTGTTTTGTAAACTATGAGCCAAAGTATAATCTAAATATCAAACATTTTAGTGCAAGTCATTAATTTATTGAATTTTGCTCATAAACACTAATTTAAAATTTTAAAAGCAAATTATTTAACTATTCATATTTTGTGAGTATTTTTTTCTCTTATCACTCTCCACTGACATCTGTCGTCTTCGCCAAAACGAAGTAAATTGGTCTATAACTATCTGGTTGGTTTGCCTTTTGCCTGGTTTGAGAATAGGAAAAATAATAGCAGTTTTCAAATTTGAAATGATTGAAAGTGAAATTTTGTTAATAATATGTGTGAGAAGGAAAATAATTTTGATAGGCAGATTTTTTGAGCATTTTATTTGTGACATTATCATGACCAGGAGCTTTTTAGTTTTAAGTTTTGATGTAGTCTAAGATATCTTGTGGGGTGGAGGTTCAATATTATCGTGGGGAGGAGGAGAAATTTGGAATTGTTTGTGTGACATGTTTGTCCAAAATTAAGATCTGTACTAGGATTATTTTGAAAATTTTTCGAGCTGATCCACTAACACTTCTTTGATCGTTAGTCATTGCAGTACCATGTTGGTTATTGAGGTGAGGGATAGCTGATCTTTATTTTTAAAAATCTAGTAGTTGTCCAGAGCGAATTATCTTGTGTGTTTAAAGATTCAAGTTTTCGATTCCAGGATTTTGGGTAAATTTGTGTATTTCTTTTTTAATGATATTTTGTGTTCCTATTGAGTTCAGTTTTAATGTTGGGGTTAGTATGATCTTTGATATTGTTACACGTATCATTTTGAGTTTCAATAAGTTTTAATATGGGAGGAATGAAAATATTGTTGGAATTTTGAATGGGTTTAAATGCAGTTTTATGTGAATTATTATCCAGTTAGAGCTTGAATATTAGTTTCTAGTTTATTTGGTGTTATTGATTTGGGAGAGACTTAAAAGAGTGGTGTCATTAAGATGTTTATTGAACGCTGACCAGCAGTGTATAGATGGCGCTGGTGTTGATATATATGGAATTTCGTATGAGAATTCAAGCAGATTGGGTTGTGATCTGAATTCGGGATAGAAGTAATTTTTGTGCGGGTGATGGAATTCCCTTAATAAAAGTGTCTATTGTGGAGGAAGAGTTATAGCCGAATCTAGTAGGGGGGGAGGAAAGAATTTTTAAGATCGAGTTGACTTTGAAAGTGCTTTGAGCTATGCACCTCAGTACAAAGTTACGTGCACAGTTCAATCTTTTATGATGGGACGTTAGAAATCGCATAAAAAAAATGCAGCTTGCTACTTTATTTGTATTAAGTTTCAGGTCTATTGTGTAAAGAAGGGATCAGAATTAGTATATAAATAGGAAGCTATTGAGATTGGGCTTTGGTTAGGTGAAGTTGACTACCTATTTATGGCTACCTATTTTCCAAAGAATATTAGTACATCTTCTAAATTACATTGAAGACTGTTAAACTCATGTAAATATCATTGTAAGGTACAGATTTTATAAATTTTAAGTAGAGATTGCATAGAATATTTATATTATTGATTTCTTGAATTGAGAAATGTTTAAAAATCATTTCTATATAGTATCATAATAATTTTCCTGCAAATCTACGAACTCAACTTATTTTGTTCATTTATGTATGTAGAAAAATTTGTTTATTTTTTTATATATTTCAGATGCTGTTCCCATATAGCTAGTTTATAATTGAATGTTTTCACTTCATGTTTTCTTTTTAATTGAATTTAATTTTCCTTGCAGCTGTAATTCTATGTGTCAAAATTGTTTTTGTTATACAGGGCTGTAAAGTAATCTTGTTTTCCATGTTGCTTCTCTTTTTGGTCAACTAATCGAGATTGCGGTTCAGCGTCGTGTTCTAATCCATCAAACGCGAACGTCATGATTACCTACAAAACCAATTTTATATAAACAAATTTAATAAAAAAAAAAAAAAAACATTACATATGTCACTTTTTTTTTGGAAAATCTTTGACAAAAATCCGATTAGCAGCCTACTATCAATGCTATGGTCAATTGAGAGTGGGTTTAACCATTTTCCTGTAATTAAACTTAGCGTCATTTTTGTTGCAGAAGTAATCTAATGTTATATTATTTTGTCAATTACGGCTTCTCTCAAGAGCGCCGTTTCAACTTCATCACAGGAATCAGAAATGGATTAATCTAACAAATTGACATAAGTTTATACATAGTCTTTTTGAACTAAAGAGTTGGTGCATTGTCTCCAGCATTTGAAATTTATTTCTTCATTATACTTTTAATTTCACAAAGCACGAAATAACTTAAATGCATAGAACACATTGGCCAATACGGAGTCTTTAGAGCCTGTTGAGGAAGTATGTAAGAGTAATTGCTCCAGATCTAAATTTCTTGAAGGATGTAAAAAATACAGGCTGCAATAGAGAATAAGTAGAGCAGTTGATCGGTATTCTTGAAGATTTTCTGAATTTTCATAAAATCTCATTGTTCAATATCAAGGAGGCCCAATAGGGATCCCTGTCGTTTGTGTGACTTCAATCTGACTTTGAACTGAACGAGAACGAAAACCGAACAACAATTATTTTGGTCGAACGAAAAAAAGCGGAGCTGAATTCGAAAAAAAAATAATTGAATTTTATTTCATTCTTCACATGTTCAATAATTCTGTAAACTATGAGCCCAAAGTACATAATTCAAATATCAAAGCATTTTAGTGCAAGTCATTAATTTATTGAATTGCGCATAAAAATAAACACTAATTTAATTTTTAAGCAAATTGTTTAACTATTCAGTTATTTTTTGTAGTATTTTTTTTCTCTTATCACTCTCACTGACATCTTCGTCTGCCTTAAAACGAAACAAATTGTCTATAACTATCTGGTTGGTTTGCCTTTTTTGCCATGGTTTGAGAATAGGAAAATAATAGCAGTTTTCCAATCAGGAAATGATTGAAATGAATTTTAATAATAATTGTGAGAAGGAAAATAATTTGATAGGTCAGATTTTTGAGCATTTTATTTGTATTACTAATGAACGGAGCTTTTTTTATAGTTTTTGTTACGTAAGATATCTTGTGGGGTGGAGGGTTCAGTATATCGTGAGAGGGAGGAGAAGTAATTTTGAATTGTTTTGTGTATGAATGTTTGTCAAAATTAAGATCCGTGTCAGGATTATTGAAAAATTTTTCTGAGCTGATCCCAAACTCAGCTTTTGATCTTAGTCAGTTGCAGCACCATGTTTTATTGAGGTGAGGATAGCTGATCTTTTATTTTAAAAAACAGTGGTCCAGAGCAAATTATCTTGTGTGTTTAATCGCTTCGATTCCCAGGATTTCTTGGGTAAATTTGTGTATTTCTTTTTTAATGACATTTCTGTGTCTCCATTGAGTTCAGTTTTAATGTTGTGGGCTATGGATCTTTGATATTGTTTACGTAACTATTTTGAGTTTCAATAAGTTTTAATATGGAGAGGAATGAAATATGTGGAATTTTGAAATGTAGTTTAAAGCAGTTGATAATAATAATATTATCAGTTAGAGCTTGAATAAGTTTCTAGCTTGTTGGGTGTTATTGATTTGGGAGGAACTTAAAAAAGTTAGGTGGTGTCATTAAGATGTTGAACGCTGAGCCAGCATGTATATAGATAGCGCTGGTGTTGATACCTGGAATTTCGTATGAGAATTCAAAATTCAGGTTGTGATCGAATTTAATTCGGGGATAAATATTTTATTGCGGGTGATGGAATTCCCTTAATAAAGCAATGTCTATTGTGGAGGAGAGAGTTATAGCCGAATCTAGTAGGGGTGGGAGGGAAGAATTTTAAAGATCGAGTTGATTTGAAAAGTGTTTGAGTTGAATACCTCTATAGTACAGTTACGTGCACGGTTCCAATCTTTATGATGGGCGTTGAAACCAAAAGAATGCAGTTGCTATTTGTTTGTATTATTAAAGTTTCAAAGGTCTATTGTGTAAGAAGAGATCAGAATTAGGAGGAATATAAAATAGAAGCTATTATTGAGATTGGGCTTTGGTTAGGTGAGGTTAAAGATACCTATTTATGGTACCTATTTTCCAAAGAATATTAGTAATTCTTCTAAATTACATTGCTTAAACTCATGTAAATATGTTAGGTACAGATTTTATAAATTTTTAAGTAAGTTAAATAGAATATTTATATATTTTCTCTTAATTTTGAGAAAATGTTTAAAATCATTTCTATATAAGACATAATAATTTTCATAAATCACAGATCTCAACTTATTTTGTTCATTTTATTATGTAGAAAATTGCGTTAATTTTTTATATATTTCGAATGCTGTTCCCCATATAGCTGGTTTACAATTAGATGTTTTTTCAATTTCATGTTTTCTTTTTTAATTGAATTTAATTTTTCCTTGCAGTTTATGTCATAAATATGTTTTTTTTTTTGTTATAAGGGCTATGAAGTAAATATCTTGTTTCCATGTTGCTTCTACTCTTTTGGTCAATAATCAGATTGGTGGTTCAGTGTCGTGTTTTGCTAATTCTCCATCAAACGCAGATCTTAATGATTAGCCTACAAACCAATTTATAATCAAACCAAATTTAATAAAAAAAAAAAAAACATTACATGTCGACACTGTTTGAAAATCTTTTGACAAAATCCGTATTAGCAGCGCCACTCTATCAATGCCTGGCGTCTAATTGAGTGAGGTTTTAACCGTACCACAATGGCGTCATTTTTTTGTTGCAGAAGTAATCCACAAGTTATATTATTTTCGAATAATTACGGCTTCTCTTCAAGGAGCGCCGTTTCAAAATTCATCACTAGGAATCAGAACATTTAATCTAACAAATTGACATAAGTTTTATACATAATTCTTTTGAACTAAAAGAGTGAAATTGTCATTGCCCATGCATTTTGTTTTATTTCTTCATTATATTTTAAAGATTTCACAAAGCACGGAGAAAATAGCAGATACTAGAACAGTGGCCAATCAGGTCTTTAGAGCCTGATACGAAATTGAAGTATTAAGTAATTGTCTCAATTTTAAAATTTCTTGAAGGATGTAAACACAAGGCTGCAATAGAGAATAAGTAAGAGCAGTTGATCGGTATTCTTCGGCTTGAATTTTTCTGAATTTTTCATAAAATCTCATTGTTCAATACTCAAGGAGCCTAATAGGGATCCCTGTCGTTTGTACTTCAATCAGACCACTTCGAACGGAACAGAGACCGAAACCGGAACAACTTGAAGATTATTTTTGGTCGCAACGAAAAGCAGCTGAATCGAAAAAAAAAAAAATCTAGATTGTTCGGTTCTTCACATGTTCAATAATTCATTTTGTAAACTATGAGCCAAAGTAAATCTAAATATCAAACATTTTAGTACAAAATCATTATTTGATATTAGATTGCGCATATAAAAATAAACACTAATTTAAAATTTTAAGCAAATTATTTAACTATTCCATATTTTGTGAGTTTTTTTTTTTTTTGTTCTCCTTATCACTCTCCACTCACATTTGTCGTCTTCCCCAAAACGAAAAAACGCTCAGCTATCAAGTCGATTTCAATAGGTGCGCTGGTCATTTACTATCTGAAATTTTTCCACTGGTGGATAGATGGCGCTGACAATAAAATCGCCGTAACGAACTCGATTGCTTGGATGTGAATAACTACACCCATTCAATTCTGTATCTAACTTGGGGTACTTTCGCTTGTGTCTCTCATACTGAACTTTCCTTTCTAATTTTTCTGATATTCATTTATTGATAACGAAAGTACCTATGTATTATTTTTTCAAAAATATTTGTTGCATGTACACGCCTTTTTTTTATGCTCAGTATATATTGAAAATGTTGTCTATGTTCATGATCAGTAACATATTAATTGAATAAAATAATAATAATAATAAAAAAAAATCTATTGCAAATTTAATTTATTCACAATATTGAACTGTTTTTAAATAACGCCAATTGCACAAACATTTTTTTACACTGTTTATTTTTTGAAAAACGCCGTTTAAACAATTGTCAAAATGGGAAATTAAAAAAAAAAAGTAATATGAAAGATTCCTCTAACTCAAAATATTCATTTAGATCATTTTAAAATGTTTGGAACATCATTATTAAAAAAAAGAATAGCAGTAATTCTGGTACAATGCTGTTGGATATCGTATCTAAAAAAGATAGCTCTTTTGGTACTACGAATTATCACTAAATTTGAATTGATCAGGTGTCATTTGTAATAAATCAGCAATCAGTTTTTCAACCCTTAAATGCAGAATTATTTAATTCATGGTGAATAAGTTCCATTGAATTTGTAAATATTTAAAATAATTTTATGAATAGATTGAAAAAAGGCCTTAATTACATTGAAATAACTCTGAAAATATAATTGAAAAATTAATTCGTTTATTTCAGAACGTTACGATTCATTTGATATTTCTCATTTTTTATCAATTTTGAAACCGATCCGAATAAAATTTATTAATGAAGCGTTGAAAATGATTAATGCAAAAAAATTAATGAAAATTGTAAAATCTGATTATTTAATTGTTTCAGATATTTAACTAATTCAATTAAATGTTGATTTTAGTAAAGTCGCATGCTTAAGTTAGATGCCTTTTTTTGGCTTCTTGAATGATATTAACTCATGAAAAGCATTTTATTTCTTTCTTTCTGGGTTCACATTGCACAGTATTACATATTAGGGACTTCACAGTAATACTGATAAGGGATCATATAAGACATTTTCACACACAAGACGCTTATGCAAAACAACCGTAAGTGGAAGCAGTCTCTCTTCTTCAACGTAACCGCAGGAGGCTGATACCGTGAAAATTACAGATTGTTCCAACTTATTTTTGTAACAATAACACAACCCCCAGATACATTGAATAAATTTGTTTACTAATATTATTTGAAGCTGCTTAATTGTGTGATTTATTTTCCATACAAACCTTAAATGTAATATTCAAAAATGTAATTAATGCGTGTAGAAAATCACATCCTACTATATTGAAGTTATGAACATATAGGGTGCACTTAAAAATTATTTACCTTACAGATGGTATAAATTACTGAAATGTAAACGGGAATATTCAAAGGACAGAATTACAACAAAGTGAAAGAAATGAAAACACATAAGAAATGAATTTAAAAGAGCGTGAACAACAAATGGTATTACATAGAATATACGGTGATTAGCGCATGAAAGACCGAAAATAAAATAATTAATTTGAAAACGTTAGTACTTCTTCCGAATACGCTTCTCTCTGTTAATCAAGTTAATGAATAACTAAAAAGTCACTAAAAATAAGTTGTATTTTCTACTTTGTTTTTAAAAGTTAAGATTAACTTGACTGTGCTTAGAACTATCAAAAAGTGAATTATTTAATATCTAAGTATTTATTTTTCGCGATATTCTGGAATGGGCCATTTCAAAATGTCAGTTAAAACCCCATTTGAAACAAGTTACAAAATTCGAAGATAATGAGATGGTAAAAATGACCATCATTTCTTTTATTATTACATGCATGGAAGTTACTAGACAAAATGAAATCCTAAAATAAAAAGGTATCTCTATTTTCCATATTTTCCATACCTCTTCGTTTTGAACTTAAAAGAAAAATTGTGTAATTTTGAAAACAATATATCAGAGAGAAAGGCTATACGAATTGATAAAATAAATTACATTTGTACAATAAACAGTAATACGCATTAAGTCTGATAAGGGTCTTAGATTGCAGTAACATGCCACATGATAGGTAGTGAAATGTATCTCTGAAAAGTGGCTTTAGTGTAAACTAATAATAATTGAGACGTAAACTAATTTTTTTTTTTAAATCTTTTTAAGACTTCGTTGAAAATTCTACCGGTTTTCGAGAATTATAGATTCAAACACTTTGAACTGTATATAAACCATAATACGTATTACTTCATTCAGTTATTTTACAAAATAATCAAATGATTTTACAACATTATACACAACTAGAAATTAATATTCTAAAAGTAAAAGTTACATATTCATGAAGTAAATCTCCTGGGAATAATTAAACTTTAAGGATACCTTAACGTTTTTCAAAATTCTATATATACTTCGTGGACTTCAACAAACGCTTTAAACTCTGATAGCCCTTCTCCTTTCTAAAATTCCCGCTAACACCAATTTTCGTAAGAAAACTAGTGCTACAACAATGTTCCAAATGATGCTGAATCACTAGCGAAATATGTCGCCATAAGAATAAAATCTGTCGGAAGTGTACAAAGTGTTCTCTCTTCATTTTAAAAGCTACAAATTGTTTTCGTCGCTGAAAAAGCCATACCACTGTGCATTAAATTCAAAAAAATGGTGGTCATATTCCAGCAACTGATCATGGCGAACTTTGATAAGCAGCTCCCTGATAATCAGTTTTAAACAATTGTACATTATTTACATGCAACATTATAAATTTACAAATCTTCAAGGCTCATATCCTGTTGAAATAGCTACATGGAAACCACAAAACCATATTTCCTTCCCCGTTCTCTCTTAGTTCCTAATAAAATCATTGTGCATTCTTTCTAAAAATCAGGGTTCTGAAGCCATAACTTGACGCGGGATAGAATTGTTACAAATGAGGACTGTCCGCTAAAAATTAAGACGTTGAAGTCACCTTTCGTTATGGTCCAAAATAACGTTTTAGTTTATAAGGAAAAAATAGAGAGAGACAAAATTATGCTTAAAGTTTTCAAGAATAACATAAGAACTTTCTTTTAAATAAACTGAGAAAAGGAATGAAAAAAAA